>JARFJB010000793.1:4785000-4792500 GCA_036346205.1 Vesta saturnalis
AAAACCAACAAGGACCAATAAAGTCTTGTTTGTTTTAGACGGCCCCAGTACTCACTTTAAAAACCTTGAAGCAATAAAGCTGGCACGAAATAATGGAGTGATTATGTTGCAGCTTCCGAAGCATACCACCCACCGGCTTCAATCCCTAGACGTGGCTGTATTTAAGCCACTGGAGCTCTATTACACTGAAGCTAATGAGAAATGGCCAAGGACTAATCCGGGATTGATAGTTTCTCAATACCAAATTGCTAAACTCCTTGGAGAAGCTTATGCCAGGTCAGCTGTGATAGAAACTGCTACGAATGGTTTCAAGAAAACGGGAATTTGGCCAGTAGACCGTAATGTTTTTAGCGATTTTGATTTCGCACCTTCAGACATACTCATCCCAAAAACAAGTGTAGACATGGCTGAACATGATAACAATGAAAGTATTTCCGGTTCCAGTGATGAGGATGTGACCTTGAGTCGCTACAGTAAAAGACCTAGGTCAAAGAGCTTCAACATCGACATCAACATCAGCTATGGAACAAATAGCAACTACATCACCTGAGGTTGATTCATCCACAAAAAAAAGGTAGATTCTATAGAACAAACATTAAACAGGCCAGTTGTTGATCACAAGAAGATGAAACCAACTGGAAGTATCCAAAAAGCGCAAGTCATTACATCCACACCCTACAAAGACGATCTTGAAGTTAAACACACATCATCAAATATTTCAAAAAATAAAACTGTCAAGCAAAATAAAATCAAACTCCGGCATTTCTAAGAAAAAAAGTATTCATGTCAAAGAATGTCCTGCAAATTTTGCTCTGAGAGCATTGTTAAAGACACGATTCAGTGCCTAAAATGAAGAGACTGGTAGGATTTGACTTTTTTTAATGTTTTTTTAATAAACTTTTGTGTTTTGATATTTGGTTTTTAAACAAAAATTATATTCTCTTGTTCCTCTAATGTATACTTAAAGTTTTACTTAATTTTACGTAAGTGAAATATATGGTCCAATATAGGAACCCACTGGTTCAATTTAGGCAACCGGTCGCCTATAATGGACCAGCTGCAAGGGTTCCAAATTATATTTTTCTACGAGAAATTATTCAACCAAAAATTCTGAGAAAATTACTAGAAATGTACAACATATTAAAGTATATGGTGTATAAATTTGAAAATGTTTTGATTTGTTTTCTTAAAGTTATAGCCCTAAAACCGAATAGTGGTCCAATATAGGCAACCTTCGCCTATATAATTGTTAAATGAAAATATTAAACGTAAAAGCGTAAGTGTCTAAGAATTGAAAAAAATAGCATTCTTTCCTTTTTATTATTAATAGGAAAATATTCCACATAAAACATAAAACTGTCTGAGAATTGAATAAAATAGCATTCCCCCCCTTTTTTTCTAATATTGTGTGTATGTACCTATATGTGGAATTCAAAAATTCTTTAACATCTGACTTGAGCTTTTTCATACTAGTAAAATTCATAATCTCTTTAGGTAATTCATTAAACAATTTTGGTACAATGTAATGCAAACTATTTTGGCCATATATGTTATGTGCCATTGGTACTATGAAAAGTTCAGACCTTAAATTATATGTACTTTCTACTCTTTGCAAGTAGTTGTCTGAAAAATTATTTTGTAAAATAATTTTATAGTAAAGTAGTCCTTTAACACTTAACAAATTACAATTTTTAAGTAATTCCTGTAATGAAGTATGTTGTCCTTTATTACCACAGACTAACTTTAAAATTCTCCTTTGCAACATGTTAATCCGATTTAAGTAATTATCTGCTGAAAAACCCCATGCAGGTAGTCCATATCTTATAATGGATTCTCCCAAAGCTAAATACAAAATTTTTTTAATTTTCTGAGGCAGCAAATTTCTAATATAGTACATTTTTACTAGAAGTAGTTTTAATTTTTTACAAACATTGAATATGTGAATGTCCCACCTAAAAAAATTATCAATTGTTATCCCTAAGTATCTAAATGTAGAACAAGTCGCAATAACATTACAGTCCGAAAAGCAAGAATGAATTTTATTCTTTTGCAACTGAAAACATTTGCAGGTATGGAGTTTTAAACTTACCTCACCCCTCTCCATATATGGTGTGGTGATAAGCATACACTTTGTTTTACTATTACTAATCATTAGTTGATCATCATGGGACCACTTCGCTAAGTTATCTAAATCAAATTGTAAAAATTTCTCTGCGGTTTTTGAATTTTTATGTGCTGCTATTAATAGGATATCAGCAAACATCAACACCTTACATATTTGAATTATTTGAGGTAAGCCATTTATGTATAACAAAAATAGGAAGGGAACTAAAACTGATCCTTGAAGCACTCCTGTGTTTACAGGGTGCTCGTTACTTAATCGTTTATTGATTTCTACCACAAACTTCCTACTTTCTAAGTAATTTTGCAATAATATTGACATCGGACCTCGAAAACCCAAAGTGTTAAGTTTGAGTAAAAGCTTATTATGTGAAATAGTTTCAAATGCTTTAGCAAAATCAATAAACAGGGACATAACATTCGTACTATCTTTTTGCTTATCATACACATATGCTGCATAATTTGCCAGCAGTTTATTAGGGCCTAGCCTTTCTACAAATCCATATTGTTCTTTTGCTAGTATAGAATTAACTTGTGAGAATTTGTTCATTTGTGCATATAAATGTTTCTCAAACACCTTTTCTACAACAGATAAAATTGAAATAGGCCTATAGTTAGATATATCTGAAAAGGAGCATTTTTATGTACTGGCCGAACAACAGGTATTTTAAATTTTGACGGTACCCTTGAAGTTGCAATTATTAAGTTAATCAGTTTTTGAATAATAATGTACATAGTTTCAACCAAATATATAATATCCTGTAATCTAATTTTATCAAATCCTGGTGATTTCTTGGCATTCATCTTTAACAATTCATTTTTTACAGAATCTACACTGATTTTCTGTAACCGAAAACTACAGTTGGTTTCACTAACAACAGTGTTAGTTTCCATAAATTTTATACTACAAAAATGAATTATTGACTGTAGATTCGAATTAAAGAAAACTGCAAAGTTATTAGCAATGGCTGTATCACCAATATTAGGCATAGCTTTTTTAATTCTTTCCTCAACCGCAGTTTTGACTTTATCTTGCACTATATTATACAGAACATCCCACATCTCTTTAGTGTTATTAGGCACATTTGTAAATTTTTTAGAATAAAACTTTTCTTTTTCCTTCTTTATTTAATTAATCTATTCCGAAATCTATTGTACTCATAACGATGGTTAGCTTGCCTAGTCTGATACCACCTTTTGTATAATCTGTCTCTCTTTTCTATATCTTTAAACAGTTCAGTTGTCATCCACTCCTTTTTAAATTTGATATTTACGGTATGTTTACTAATATTTTTTTGAATTAAGTTTTTATGATAAATTGTTCCAAATATACTTACTGTTTTATTATACAATTATACCATGAGCATTTAATACTGATTCATATCGATTGGTGAACCTTGTTTGGCTATTTAAATTTATATTAATGTCACCCCCAAAAATTATATTGTGCATATTACAATTATTTACTATGCGCGTTTCTATTTGATTGATGAACAAATTTACATTAGTATTTAGTGATCGATAAACAATTATTAATTTTAGAATCAAATCAGGTGCAAAAGTTATTATCCCCTCGAGGCTTTCATAAGATGTGGAATTGAAAAATGTTTCGGTGAAAAAATATATGTTCTTTATGTACATAAGAATACCACCACCTTTTCTGTCTGCACGGAATTTTGAATAACAAGTAAAGCCTTCAATATTATAATTACATATCTCTTCATTATAAATAGAGACCTCTACTAAGGCAATAATATCAAAGTTGGATCTAGAAATATACACCAAAAATTCATCAAAATGTCTTTTAATTCAATGTATATTTAAACACAATAAAGATAAACTATTTTTATTTTCCTCCACACAAATTATATTTGTATTTATTGCATTTGTCCATTCTGATATACTATTAAAGGATTGAAAATTTTGAATTTTGAAATTCTAAAGACATTTTTATTAGAGATAATTTTAACAAATTTAATAACAACAAAATATAGGTTCAAATCCTACTCGAGGTAAACTTTTTATTTATGTATTTAATAAAATTAATAATTTTTAATTACATATTTATCTTTGAACTTATTCGTTCATAACAAAACTTATAATAACAACAAAATATGTTTTGAATGGTAGTATTATGTATATCAATCCATTTTATTAAGGTCATTACGATGTTTAATTCTTATAACAATAATAATAATAGTAATGGTAATGGTAATGGTAACGGTAACGGTAACGGGAACAGTAACGGTAATGGAAATGGTAATGATAATGGTAATGGTAATGGTCATGGTAATGGTAATGGTAATGGTAATGGTAATGGTAATGGTAATGGCAATGGCAATGGCAATGGCAATGGTAATGGCAATGGCAATGGCAATGGCAATCGCAATCGCAATGGCGATGGCGATGGCAATGGCAATGGGAATGGCAATGGTAATGGCAACGGCAACGGCAATGGCAATGGTAATGGTAATGGTAATGGTAATGGTAATGGTAATGGTAATGGTAATGGTAATGGTAATGGTAATGGTAATGGTAATGGTAATGGTAATGGTAATGGCAATGGCAATGGCAATGGCAATGCTAATGGCAATGGCAATGGCAATTTAATGTTAATGGTAATAGTAATAGTAATAGTTATAGTTAGTGTTATTGTTGTTGTAATAATTATTTCTGTTATTATTACTGATTTCAAAAGCTTTCATAGGCTATATATATATATATATATATATATATATATATATATATATATGTATATATAAGTGTTAAAAAATATATATATTGGATTACTCAGTGGCTCAGCGGTAAAGATATCAGACTAGTAAGTGAAAGGTACAAGTTCGAATCTGAGAGTAGTCAAGTGCTTGAGAAAAAATTATATATAACATATGAATTCGACTCAAGTGCGAAAACAGTCCTTCTCAGGACTAATTCTAATGACGGAAGCAGATTCCGTTTCCGAAAAGTCGCGTTCAAAAAGCAGAAACTGTGGAAATAGGCCGATCAACTTCACTAATAGGAAACCACAGTTATAAAGCACTTATAATACAAAGCTTATTACATTAATTCACTCATATGTTTAGGTTGAAGGTGTGAATAGTTTTATCTTTGTCTTTACAATTTGCTTAAATTTTGTTTGATTTGTTTTTTTATTGACATTTTATACGTTACTATTTGTTTCACGTATAGGGTGTTTGGAGTGTGACATTACGACGGTTTAATAATATTTATTCTATTATTACTAAAAATATTATTTAACAACATTTAATGCTTGGCATTGAAATACATGTAATTATGACAACACTTTTATTCTTACCCTTTTCATATTTTATAAATTTGTTTTACAGTAACATTACTTGTTTCTCTTTTACTGACGACAGCGTGAAAACGTATAAACCTATATAAAAATATACGATTTCTACCCAAAATCTAAGTATTTATTTTTAGCACATTTAAGGTTTCGTGAAAGTTCGGTGCCCGACTGTACACGAATGACCAAATAAAACGACATTTTGTACGAACACCAAACATCAGTTTTAATCTTAAAATTGGCTTTTAATTAATTTAATTTGTTTTGTTTTGTGCTAATTCAAAGCGAATACATTTAAAATAAATAATCCTTGATGAAGTAAGCGCCAGCTAGTAGTACAAAATTAAATTATTTAATTTTTAATCGAGTATAAGGCGGCGTTAGCTTCTCGTGATCTTGAATAAAAATTATAACCTTTCATAGTATTGTGGTTAAAACCATGCAGGTATGACAATTTTTATTTTATTGTTATTATTTTTTACTATTATTATTGTTATTATATTGTGATGCTTTGTATTTTGCATCGGGGGTAATAATAGAGATTTTGCGGTTGTAAAACAAGAATATAGGTTAGGTGTGACTCATACTATGCAACTGCGGTGTTACCACTTAACTGAATAATAAATATGATAGTATTACATAAACCCCGATTGCTATAATCTATAACTCTGCCTGCACACATAACAATTCGCATTCATTCCTTTTTCAGAAATACCATTGTTTTATTCCTCGATGCACAACTTACGACACTACTGACAAATTTGTGCAGATACCAGTAGAGTCGGGTTGGAGAATGAAATGGTTATTAGCGATACCTATAAAAGATTGGGTTATGGACAGCTCAACAATGGTGTGCTACAAACACTTTCGCATGAGCGATTTTCTACCAGAAAAAATTTTTAACGCTCGGAAAGGAAATTGCAACTCATCAGAAGAGACACTTGTAAATGGAGCCGTCCCTAATCTGTTTCCAAATAAATCTACTCCAACATCAAACACTACCTGCTTACTTCCAGAAATGTTTTATTCATATCCCCGCGATAATCCATGCTCTTCTACTGATGAAGACAGCGAAAACATGGATACTACTGATTTTGTTATGGACTTTAGCCGCATGAAGTTAATGTATAAGAAAAGAATGAAAACTATACTTTCCGCCTGGGACATACTTGAAAGGAAAGATAAGCTGATATTTTATCAAGCAGATTTCCTTGAGAACCCGAGGATCATAGTTTCCATTAAGATTAATAGTTCACTCAAAGTATTTATTACTCTTACTGGAAAAGAAATGGACCCGGCCGATTTAACATGGATTTTACCCATGGACCGAAAATTAAATAGATGGTCACAATTATATACTTTGCTAACATATTTTGGAAAATAAAAGTTATATTTTATGTTTAAGATTTATTTGTTAGTGTAATTCAATTATTTGCTTTTGTTATTACCTAGAGATGTGTGTATAAAATCTGTAACTAAATAAAACAGTTACTTTAAAGTTATGTTGGTGAATTAACCAAGCGATCTTCAATAAATTATGTAAATAAACCTGAAATCGACTTGCAAAATTTACGTATTTAAGTATATATATATTTCTCTTTAGTCATAACTGAAAAAGTAATATAATTCCTTAAACCACTTAGTTTGGTTTTATCATAATGTTAGTCATAATTTGAGTTAGTCAGATAAAATTTGAGCCGTAATTCAGTTTACAGTTTAGTTTTCTCAAGTAAAGCAATCAGTTGGGTTTTTTAATAAAAATATTACCAAAATGTAAATGTACAAATTGTAAGAGGAAGTATATTTAATCTAAGGTTATGTTTGTTAATCGTTCAAAGAGATAGTAAATCAATTTTTTAAATAAATCTCAGCTTTATTTATTTTTTTTTTATTTATTTTTATTATCATAGTCAACTTTTTAAAAGTAATTTTGTTACTTTCTAATCATTTTTATTTGACTTTTAGATTAAGTTTGTTGATTGATATGGAACTATTACGAAAACTGGTTAAAATGTCCAATACTAGTAGAATAACAGTTTGCGGTGAATTATCTAAATGAGAACCTATAG
>JARFJB010000793.1:4797500-4875000 GCA_036346205.1 Vesta saturnalis
ACACTTTCACGACAAGTCCATACAGGAAACCAACCCACACGGAGAGGTACCTACACTACAACTACAATCACCATAAAAACGTGAGGTTAGGTGTGGCAAAATGCTTGTACGATAGAGCAAAAACAATATGCTCAAAACAAGAGGACCTGAACAAAAAAAAAAGGAAATATCGCTAGAATACTCAAAGAAAATGGCTACCCCGATCTAACACCTAACCTAAACAGGGGAAGGGTAACCGAAAAAGAAGAACCTAAATATACAGCGATAATACCATATATACAAGGTACCTCAGACAAAATACGAAGGATAGGCAGCAAATACAAGATACGCACTGCCTTCAAATCGACCAGAATGCTCAGGGGGAATACTAACCAAAACCAAACCATATAATGAACATCAGAATTCCAAGAATTGTGTATACAACTTACCATGCAAATGCGGTAGAGTATACATAGGAGGCAGCATTAGATCACTCAAACTGAGAACGCAGGAACATAAGAACAACCTCCGCAAGGGCGAAACAGAAAGATCAAGAATCGCCGAATATGTCTGGAACGAAGACCACCGCATCCAATGGGATAACATACAGATAGTGGCAAAGGACGAGAACACAACTCGTCCGAAACTCAAAGAAGCCACATACATCGCACAAGCAGAAAATCCAATAAGCCAAGCTAGTGTAGAAATGAAACCCATATGGATTCCAAAAAGTTCTAAAAGATATGTATTGGATTACTCAGCGGTAATGGTGTCAGACTAGTAAGTGAAAGGTACCAAGTTCGAATTTGAGAGTAGTCAAGTGCTTGAGAAAAAATTATATATAACATGAATTCGACTCAAGTACGAAAACAGTCTTTCTCAGGACTAAGCCTGATGACGGAAGCAGAGTCCGCTTCCGAAACGTCGCGCTCAAAAAGCAAAAACTGTGGAAATAAGCCAATCAACTCCACTAAAAGTAGTAAGCTTACCTTGAATAATATATTCCTTATTGTTTCTAGTATTGGAGGTACTTTTTGTCGTGCCATTGAATACTTTTCCACAAAAACAAAACTTAAATACTACAGAAATTGACGATGGATTTTTTAAGTAATCTTAGACGTACGCTCTTCCATCTTCTCATACGTTTAAAAATAGCAATATCATAATTAATGAAGATGTAAAAACAAGTAAAAGACCAGAGATCAAAGTCAAGTAGTAAAAATTTTCTTCTCTTCCAATTTTCTAACCACATCGAGAGTTGTGCCATCCGTTATTGTGGGCTCATGTGACTATTTCATTAGGCCCAAATGCTGACAAACACGTATCTTGCACAAAATGTAACTGTTGTTCAACCGGGTAACTCAATTTTTCCTAACCCCAACGAATTCGTTGGGTAACCATAGATTTTAGGCTACATTCGATCCAAATGTTGACAAAATCTTATGGACTACATAGTTTAGCTCTTGGTCACCGAGGGAATATATTTTGCCGCGAAACTATCGAAACTAGGATATAAATATAGATATTTACAACATTCAGCCCAAACGCTATAAAGTCTTTATGCCTATTAGTTACTTTAATTTGTTAATGTAACTTTACTGTACCAGTGGCTTAGCTCAAATATCCGTGGCGGGGTGAAAGAATTTTTTGTGAGGTTCACTAATTTAAATTACTAGCTACCTATTTTTCACCGTCTGATAAAAAAAGTCAAATAGGTTTTATAAAATCTTATATTTCCTATTTATTTATAATGATAAATAAACTCACTATTTTAACTTACAAACTAATAACAATAACAGAATATATTGAGACTTAAGATGCTCCAACTACAATTTAATGTACTGCGGAAAGTGGGCAAGGAAATAATACAATTAACGGTGACTGGGTATCTCCTGTATCGGCTGTGAGCGGTTATTCGCTTTGATTTTCTATGGAAAAGTCGATTAGTAATATAGCTACTAGAATCAATAATTATTTGACAACAATTTCGGTCAGAATACGTTAATGTATAAATGAATAAAATTTCCGAAATACAACTCTGATGTCAGGTAGCTGATAAACGGTACCGCGATCAGCAGTTTAAATTCTCCCTCTGGTAATATATTAGAAGGTATATTTCTTTCAATGTTATCAGCTGGTATACATTTCTAAAAAAATGTTTTCTTGATCAATTCTCGTAAAATAAAAGCGATACTCTACCTTCAAATGAACGTTGTCTACTAAGAGTTCTACTAAGGTGTTTTGTTAGATTGTTAATTTGATTTCAGCAATTACGGGGGTGGTGGAAGCTTTAAGAATTAGATAAGGGATAAAGGACTACTTTAAATAAAAAAAAGGAGAATGGTGAACTACCACGAATATAGATATGACAATTTCACCCTGTACTTGGTGATGGTTGAGATGGGTCATGTATGCTTACTATACCTTATAGGTGTGTGTAGGTGTACGTGACTGAGGTTGTTTAGAAAACAAAGGCAGGCATGCCGTCCTCTCAGCTACTTCGTGATTGTGTGGATGTGATGAAGTCACTTATAGAACAAGGGCACGCATCCCATCCTACTAGTTACGTCATGTATGCTGGTGTCAGCGAACTAAGCTTACTTTCTATCCGGCCAATGAGTTTATGAAACGATTCCTGGCTTACTTGCTGTCTTTGCGCTTCCGTTCGTGTATTGTCTAGTGTCATGGGTCATGTATGCTTACTATACCTTATAGGTGTGTGTAGGTGTACGTGACTGAGGTTGTTTAGAAAACAAAGGCAGGCATGCCGTCCTCTCAGATACTTCGTGATTGTGTGGATGTGATGAAGTCACTTATAGAACAAGGGCACGCATCCCATCCTACTAGTTACGTCATGTATGCTGGTGTCAGCGAACTAAGCTTACTTTCTATCCGGCCAATGAGTTTATGAAACGATTCCTGGCTTACTTGCTGTCTTTGCGCTTCCGTTCGTGTATTGTCTAGTGTCACGGGCCATGTATGCTTACTATACCTTATAGGTGTGTGTAGGTGTACGTGACTGAGGTTGTTTAGAAAACAAAGGCAGGCATGCCGTCCTCTCAGATACTTCGTGATTGTGTGGATGTGATGAAGTCACTTATAGAACAAGGGCACGCATCCCATCCTACTAGTTACGTCATGTATGCTGGTGTCAGCGAACTGCTTACTTTTATCCGCCAATGAGTTTATGAAACGATTCCTGGCTTACTTGCTGTCTTTTGCGCTTCCGTTCGTGTATTGTCTAGTGTCATGGGTCATGTATGCTCACTACACCTTATAGGTGTGTGTAGGTGTACGTGACTGAGGCCGTTTAGAAAACAAAGGCAGGCATGCCGTCCTCGCAGCTACTTCGTGTTTGTGTGGATGTGATGAAGCCACTTATAGAACAAGGGCACGCATCCCATCCTACTGGTTACGTCATGTATGCTGGTGTCAGCGAACTAAGATTACTTTCTATCCGGTTAATGAGTTTATGAAACGATTCCTGGCTTACTTACTGTCTTTGCGCTTCCGTTCGTGTATTGTCTAGTGTCATGGGTTATGTATGCTTACTATACCTTATAGGTGTGTGTAGGTGTACGTGACTGAGGCCCTTTAGAAAACAAAGGCAGGCATGCCGTCCTCGCAGCTACTTCGTGTTTGTGTGGATGTGATGAAGTCACTTATAGAACAAGGGCACGCATCCCATCCTACTAGTTACGACATGTATGCTGGAGTCAGCGAACTAAGCTTACTGTCTATCCGGCCAATGAGTTTATGAAACGATTCCTGGCTTACTTATTGTCTTTGCGCTTCCGTTCGTGTATTGTCTAGTGTCGGTGTTGTTTAAAAACCTACGAGTGGGCGATATCGCGCACTAGGGAAGCGGAATAAGTCGGAACAAGCAAATTGGAGCAAATGTGAATAGAATAGATATATCGGAATGGGGGTCTCAAATTGTCCAACTGACTATCATATCTCGGATAATCTTTGGGATAATAGTTTGGAAATTATTTGGGATCTGAATATGAATCTGTCTGTCGGCAGCGGAAATCACGGTTTTGTTCAAATTCAGTGGTGGGAGTCGGTGGCTACCGTCGTGACGTAAATCTCGTTGATCTGCGTTCTCGGGGGCGATCAGTGGAAAGTAGGGAGCCCATGGAAGCGACGTTAAAGTACAATTGGGTATTCCCTGTTTTTCTGATATAATTTGATTTAATATTGGTCATTGTAGCATCGTGTGTAAAAAGCTTAATAATAATGACAGGGGCAAGCGAACTACAGGACGGATAAAGCCTCCGTAAAAAGTGTACTATAGTTTCAGCACGATAGTGGTTAAATATTTGTTTTGTCTTGATTTGAAAACACGTTGGGGTAGGTGCGATATTTCTTCTTCTTCTTTTTTGTGCTTGTAATCAACTATACGGTTGGCTTTATTTTATGATAACGAACATGTGACACTGTTATACTCAAGCCTTCATCTCTATCATCCGGTGCTCGCTCCTCATGGCATTATGTGAAGTTAATCAACTACTTCAATTCGTAAAGTTGAAGGGATTGCAAATGCATATTATAAATGTGTTACCATAGTGAAGTAATAACGTCATCACCAATGTGTTATATTAGCGGCTAGCGTGTACGATCTGAATACTCGTTCATTATTGACTCTGTAATTTTTATATTTCTCTAAACCTAAGTTTACTGTTTATGCTTATTAATTATTATGTTGGTTTCATCTTATGATAAAGAACATGTGATCTGATAGCAGTGTGACACTCATGCCTTCATCTTTGAATGTGACTTCCGTGTGCGGTACTCGCCCCTCACGGCGTCCTTAAGTTCAATACTCAAAGTTGAGAGAATTGTGAATGCACGTTCCAAGTGTGCTACTATAGTAAAGGAATAACGTAATCACCTACGCCGTCTCTTAGAGGCTAGCTTGTACGTTTTGAGTACTTGCCTATCATTCACTCTGTAATTTTTATATTTACGAATTGATTTCTTTCATGGTTTAACTTTGAATGTATTTTAAACATTTTTATTTTTATATTTGTTACACTTGCAAAACTCATTTCTTTTATCATTTTGCTTTTTATGCACTTTAAACTGCTCATTGTCACATTGCCGTATTTACAAAATAGCTTTTTTTAAGTTTAAAATTTTTTTAAATAAGTAATAAACTAATAACAGAACTAAACCATTAAAACTGATACATTATTAATTAGAGTTTGATTGAATGTTTTTCATGCGCTTCCATGACCTCACCCTCTCCTCTGTTTCGTAACATGCATGGGGTAGTCTGGTTAAGGTTAAGGTTTTTTTTCGTTTTAATTACAATATGCAACGTTTAGAGAAATAAATAAGCTTAATAAGATCAAAATCTGAAATTTTCAAACTTTCACTGTCCATTTTTTATTTTACACGTTCACTGTCACGTCGAAAATGTATAATCAGAGCTGAGGAGCCAGACATCTAATGATGTCAGCAAAGATGATCAAGACAAAAGAAATTATGGACAAAATTCTGCAATAAATATAATATGTACAGGCAAAGAAGTACAGGAAGAAGACAAGAACGTAATAAGGGGTAACATAGAATATCGTTGGCGATTAAGAGTAAACGGTACAGTTTTAATGCCGCCGGAAATCTGGCTAACAAGAGTAAGGTTCCGTCAGCACTACGCTGTTAGTATAAGAATCTTGCTAAGCTCCGTGACCATAGATTAATACTAACCTTCAAAGGAGACACATTTCTTCTTTATATACATTTACTGTATTGTGCTGAACTGTTGCTATACTCAACTCATAACCAACTCTTAACCGAGTCTTAATAAACTATCTCCCAACACTGTCTTATTTCCACTTATATATTGCTAGCCTATTACAAAACGTACCCCTCCCTAATAGAAGTCTTAATGGACAAAAATTTATTTTATTCGCTCGCTAATATTCCACTACACCTCTAAAAATCCTGACAGGATCACCATGTACTGGTCGAATATGCACCCATAATCTATTAATCATATCTAAGTTTTTCTCGATGATATCCCAAATGTTAAGTTGAGTGTCTAACGAACACAGTACTTTATTATCACTCTCACGTTACTATTTATACACTTTGACATTATTATTCTGTTACTCTTAAAACACAATAGACGGAGTTTCATCTTCTACCAAAATTTTAGCAAAAATGCAAGTAGTTGGAAAATAGTACACTGCATAATTTTAATTGTTACTCTAAATTTACGAGCACATTACCAGCAGTTTCCAAGTTTGACTTTAATACTTAAAGTAGCCCTTAAACGCCCTTGCGCGGCGCGCAAGCTTTTACAGCTTTTAGGTATCAGTTATTAATAAAACATTAAAATCCGTGTATACGAAACACTAGTTGTCTAGCCATCACTGTAAACAAACTATACTGGTAGTACAATAATGTCACTTATGGTCCACGAGGGGAGCCGTGCCCAACTTGTTTCCACACTATTCTATTCCATATCGTAGCTGTTTGAGACCATAACATTAACTAATTAAAGAAGTCATTTTATTGACCCCTCTCCTGTTAAATACGTATTTAATCAACCAATCGATAAACTACATTTTAATGAGCTACAACACTAAATTCAATGAGAATTTATAAACAAACCATCTGTCGCCACTCTAGACAACTCCGCTGCGTACGTAACGTTGAAATTTTGTTCATTAGATATGATTAAAATAAATAAGACTAGTAACACGAAATTAGACTGGCCTGTACATATTTCTAACTATACCAAAGGAAATCTCAATGTTAAATCTGTGCATGAAACAATACGACTGGCTATAAACAATTTCAAGTGCATGAGACGCCGTTAAGACAATAAAATAAGGTTCCACAATAATCTAAGTAATAAAAACGATTTCACAAATTATGTAAATACGGAACGAAGTAATTTTAGTTGTGTCTGACAAAAGCAGCATTTATCCGGCTGTAGCTAGGGTTCATTGCTCTGAGTCGGCGGAGTATATCCCGGAGGTTGTATAAATGCTCCTGGAACGTCATCCTTAGAACGATGATGTCATCAAGGTAAACTAAGGCTCATCCAGCCATGTCCGGTTCAATAATGGTGTCCAAGAATCGCTGGAAAGTGGCGGGTGAGCAGTGAAGACCGAAAGGGAGAACTTTAAATTGGAATAATCCTCTACCAGGTACTGAGTGAAGGCGGTAATTGACTTGCTTGCCTCTTCCCGCGGAATCTACCAGTATCACCGTTTCAAATCTAATGCGCTTACGTAGATCGATCCCCGTAACTGGTCTAATATTCCTTGAATATGTGGGAGTGAGTAAACGTCTTAGACGGTGGCCTGGTTGACTTTACGGTAGTCTATACAGAATCGATAGGGCCCCGCGGTTTTTTTACGAAAACCACGGGAGAACGCCAGGGGCTGTGTGACGGTTCAATCATGTCTCATGCTAACATACGATCTACTTCCGCGTTAATAATTTCTTGCATGGCCGGATCTCGGGGATAATATCGTTGTTTAATGGGGGTGACGTTCGGTAATAATGTGATCTGCAACTCCTAATCTAGAAATGTATTAAGTACTGGGAGCTGGTCTTCGTCCGGGTCGTGAATTCCTCGTTACCGACTCGCTATCTCGTCTCCACGATGACACGGCATGACCCACCGACTTATCCCCTCTGAAAGTAGAAGAAATAGAATAGACAAACCGCCCTTGGTACCAGAGTCTGCTCCGGCAAGTACGAGAGCATCCCAACCAACACCCGCCGTACAAGATAGACGGGGAATATTTGTATCAATCCTTCCCAAACACCACACCGGAGCTAGAAATGGACAGCCACACCAGCTGGAAGCGTGCCGACATCCTAAAACAGTGCCATTATATAAAGAACCGGGATCCTTTATCAAATTTTTTTATTAATTATTTGTAAATTAAACAATTTTAGTTGGATTACAGAAATCCGAAATAATCAATCTTTATCCCCTCCGAGATTCCAAAAGTATTAAGAAGAGTGCCCTCCAGTCCCACTACTTGTCTAATAACCAATCTCTGATTTAGCATCGCCATGAGAAGCCGTCTCCGCCTTCAGTAGATTTCAATAAAACGGCGATCAGCGCTACCAACCGCGTCTTTTATTATCATTCTTTTGCTTAACTCCGTCAGCCTTAGAATATTTCAACCAACCTGGGCCTGCTGGTACTTGAATCTGTGATCACCTGCATGTAAGTTGTATTTTACAACCATACACATACACTCGTGGACAACGGCACGTCGGGTGTTGATTCCCGACGTAGTTTTCCATTTACACAATCCGGCTTAAATTCTGCCGACCCCTGGGCATCGATTAAACAGCGCAACGGGCTGACAGCCCAGAATCTATGAATCGATACTCAGCACATAATTATACACGCATTCACACAAACACGCCGCCCTAGGCCACTTAGACAACGTGCAGCATGCCAAGAGTTGAAAGTGACAAAGCCGCCTACGATTAGACCAATATTTTGGTCACCACCGTTCCGTAAATTGCGAGTCCGCAAAAGGGTACGTAAAATAAGGGAGTATTAAACTTCTATCCCTCTTAACGTAATTACTAGTTCCAGTTCTAACAGTTTACTACCTACCTGAAGTCCTGAAAGCGTATTCATGCCAGCTCGCTCATCGCGAGGTAACCTAGATTAACGAATCAATCGTGTATTAATCATTATTTAATAAGAAAACCCGTAAGGCGTTTAGTTATTCTGCCAGCCCGTATAAATAAATATTGCTGTAAACGGAACGTTTACGAAAGTTATAATACATTACATCGTCCCCTAGTTAGAGAACCACAACTCCACCATCGCTATCTAAACCACAAGCGAAAGGCCCATCCCATCGGGAAACGCATTACTCGCTCCCGCAACTGAATATACCATACGAGCATTCCCAATATTAGAATTCCCGTTGGGCGCCATTTATATAAGGCCCTTTTGCTAACGTCTAATTTTAATTTATGTACCGCGGTTCTAGCTCAAGTCGCAGGTTACAAGGATGGTTCGTTAAATATGGCTGATCGTTTGCTACTAGATTTTTCACTCGGATCAATAAACACTAAAAGGGTTTGATACTAAATATGCACACTTAAAACTAATTGATACGTTCGATGTATTTACATGTGACTAAATGCTAACAAATCAAGATACTGGGATTGGATTGATCTTTCTGCGGCGGATGGGGACTTGACCGGGTGGATTAGGGTAAAGCGGACGGCTTTGTGTTCTCGTTAGGTTTGCTTCGAGAGTAATATTAATAGAGTACTTACAAAAAAGTTAAAAATAATCTCAATTTCTTATATCAAGAGAATAAAGAAAGAAAAAGGAAAATTCAATAACAATAAGCGAATATTTTGAGTACGTTCCTGACTGGTAGAAAACGGAACAGAGCATCTGGTTTCATACAGTTATCGTAACGTTATTTTGTGTTGAAAATATTTTTAAAAAGATAAGAGAGCGGTGAATGGTTTTAGTACTTGTTCTCTAGATCGTTCAATACTTTTAAAGTGATCTTCTGGGATTGTATTTATACAACCTTTACGTTTGTTTTTATGATATAAACTTTACTCATATCTATCTGATATATTTACAAGGATTTATTAAAGAATAGTAGCCTTCTTAATTAGTATTGGACAATAATTAGGGTAATTAAGATATTTTCTAATTATTTTTCGTAACTAGTAGACATTTTAATGCAAGAAGTTTGTGGTAATTTCTCTGGCCTTATTATCTTTTTTAAAACACAATTACCAATGGAAATGGTGGTATAGAGGGTGGCTGCTGTATTTATAGTTATTTACACACGGGAATTTTAATAGTGGATATGTTCGTATTGAATAGTTAGTTGCGGGAGCGAGTAATGCGTTTACCTCTGGGGTGCGCCTTTCGCTTCTGGTTTAAATAGCGATGGTGGAGTGGTAGTGGGTACTTGGTCGTTCTCTAACTCTGGGGTCGCGTAATGTATTGAAACCTTCGTAAACGTTCCGTTTACAGGAGTATTTATTTATACAGTCGCGCAGGATACCTGAACGTCTTAGGTTCAGCTTGTGTATAATTATGTGCGCTATTTAATCGATACCCTGGGGTCGGCAGAATTTAAGCAAGCAGACCAGACTTTTCGTCCGACTGTGGAAGTGGAAAAACCCGGCGTGGCGTTGTCCACGAATGTATGTGTGGGGTTGTAAAATAAAACTTACATGCAGGTTACTACAGATTCAAGTAACAGCACGCCCAAGTTGGTTGGTGGACGGAGTTAAGCGAACGAAATAAAGAATGATAATAAAAGACGCGGTCGGTATTTTTTTTTGTTAGTTTGTACATGCTTATATGTTAGTATTTACTTATTGTTAGCTTATGTTGCTTATTTGTGGACTGTTCAGGAGTCCTCCTCTTCAGCCCTGGTCATTTCTTGTTGTGTTGCGGTGTTTGGTGTTATTGTATGTTGTACAATCATGAAGTGTAGTTATTTTGGGTGTAAAAAAAAGAAAAAATTATTTAGGTTTTATTGAGTAATGAATGTGTTAATGGGTTAAGTGGTGGTTGTGGTGTGTGTAGCGTGGTTGGTGTGATTATATTCGTTGGCCGGTATCTTGCTGGGGTCGTCATCCAATAGACGAGGGGATGCGGAGGGTATACGGGATGTTGTCAAGGGATTCTTCTATCTCCTCGGGGAGGTCGTCGAGGAGTTGTGTGAGGATGGCGGGTGGATGTTTGAATTTGAGCTTGGGTTTCCTTCGTGGGAATGCGGTAGTTATAAGGAGTCGTAAGGATCTCTTCGGTTGGGATGGTATGGCCGAAAATACTTTTGTGGGTAAAATTTTTCTGAAGGGTTTGGATTCTATGTGTGATTGGGGATATATTGGCGCATTGGATAATAAGGGTATTAGGGTACCTGAAGGGTAACCGGTGTATGCGTCGGAAAATTCGGCGCTCACAAGAAGCGATGGAGTAAAGGTGTTTGAGGTTTATATTTGTATATATGGGAGCTCGGAAATCCATAACAGGACGGATATATGTTTTATACGTATGTAATTGGGTTTTGGGGTGACAACCTCTGATTCTACCCGGAGGGCGCCCAGTAGGTTTGCGCGGTTCCTAATACGGTTGAGTGTTTTTTTAACATCCGGGAGCCAGTTGAGGGTGGGTTCGTATGAAAAGGATTCCTAGGTAGGTGATTTCATCTTGGAGAGGGAGTCTTTCCTGATTTAGAGTGAGGGACACAGTTCTGGAGGCAAGCTTTGGGCACTTATCTTCGGTGTAATGAGGATGGCGGAAGAGGATTGTTTGGGTCTTGGTACGTATGACGGAGACTCTCCACTGGTTGGCGAAGTTCCGTAGGGTTTTGGATATGATGCGGGAGGCCGTTTCGCTGTTCCGATTACGCGCCCAGAAGGCGGTGTCATCCGCAAACTGCGCTACGACTACTCCGGGTTGAGTTACTTCTGGTATATCGGATGCGAAGATAGTGTAGAGGATCGGGGCTAAGGCAGAACCTTGCGGTACACCTGCTGTAGGTTCGAAAGTATCTGAGGTTTTCCCTACTTCTACCCGAACTGACCGGTTGGTCAGGTACGAGAGTAGGAGTTCGGAGAAGGGGTCGGGAATGTTTAGGTTTCGGATCTTGTGCAGGAGACCAGCGTGCCAGACCCTGTCAAATCCTTGCTTAATGTCCAAAAACACAGCCAGATTGCATTACTTGTGATTAAATGCTTTGGTGGTCTCGGTAAACAGCTTCAACAAGGGATCGTGACACGTTCGGTTGGGACGGAAGCCGAATTGGCTGTTAGGAAAAATGTCGTTGAATTCGAGGTAAGTCGCTTGGTTAGAATCTGCTGAAAGCATTTTCCGATGCAACTCAGGAGGAAAATGGGTCGATAGGAGGAGGGTGAGGTTAGGTCATCGTGGGGTTTTGGTATCATGACGGTGGAGGCCGATTTCTAGTCCGTCGGAAAATAGGAAAGGGGTAAGCATTTATTATATATATATCGGATAGTAGACGGAGGGCTGGGTCGGGTAGGTGCCGGAGGATCTTCCTGTTTAGGCCGTCATGACCTGGGGCTGAGTTTTTTCCTTTTTTTAAATACGCGTGGACCTGGTCGGGCGTGATGGGGGTATAATAGGGACTCTCGTTATCGAGTTGTGGTTCAGGAATGTTAAGGTTGCGGAACTCTTCAAGGCGACCAGCGAGGAGTGCCTTGACCTGGTTGTCGAACTGGGGATCATCTGGGGATTGGAAAATGGTTTGAAGGTGGTGACCAAGGAAATCGACCTTTCATTGGTCAGAGGAGATTAGGTTGCCCTGAAGGTCGGTAAGGTGTGATTTAGGGTTTACTTTTCTTCTGGTAAGTCTATCGAACTGTTGCTAGAAGAGTTTGCCATTTCTATAATCTAGTTGGGAGGTGGCTTTGGACTAGGGGTTCGGCGTGTTTGTTAGCTTCTCGCGTGATTAAGGCGTTGGGGCGATTGTATTCGGTCTTGAGAGCCGGATCCCTGGATCGCAATAATTGACGGTAAATTCGTCTTTTCTCTTTTATCCAGTTCACAATGTGTTATGGGAGCGGTTTTGCGGGAAATGTCAATGTTTTTTAATGGTATAGAGGTATCAACCGCTTCCGCAATTGCGGAAGTTAGGTCTCTAATGGCTCTCTCGAGATCTTGGGTCGTTTGAAGATTGAGTGTGGGAAGGTTATTGGAGATGTGATCAGAGAACACACTCCAGTCGGCTTTCGAAAAACCTTTAATGACCGTGTATTGAGGTGTGGGAGGAGCCGGACAAAATGAAGTTTTGACCAGTAGGGGTATGTGATCAGATGTGATCGTGGTGCCTAGAAAGCACTCGCGATCGAAATAGTGAGCTATTGGTTCGGAAACTATGATGTGGTCTACTATTGAGGCACCTAAGTGATCAAAGTATGTGGGCTGTTTGTTGACGATTCGCAAGAGCGGCAACTGCAACAGGGCGGAAGTTAACCTGTTATCGTTGCCGTTAGTTGCGGTGTCACCAAATTGGGGATGGCGGGCATTGAAATCACCTAGGATAACGGCATTTGGAAGGCTTGAGGCGTAAATTAAAAGGTCATCGGAGAGGGTGTTGTGGCAAGGCGGGTTATAGTAGGAAATAAATATTATAGGAGTGGGAAAGTGCACCGTCGCAGCAACCCATTCGAGATGCTGCAGGTGCGCTGGAAGTTGAAAGGGAGTGGATGGGAAGCAATTTTTAACTAAGAGGGCGGTTCCATGTTGGCTATTGTTTGAATAGGTGTGAAAGTTGTTGTAATTTGTGATTTACTGACGATAGCACTCTTCACTGTAGTTCATCTCAGTCTACTCATAGTGATAATCCACCTTCAATGTCAAATCAAGAAATTAAAGCTGAAATGGCAAATTCAATCAACAAAGACATTCAACATATTCTCGAATGGGGAAGCAATAATCTAGTTAAATTTAATGCTAACAAAACCCAGTGTTGCCTTATGTCCGCCAAAAAAGATCGATCATTTCCTGTTGTAAGTATGAATGGCTCAGTTCTTAAGTTTTCAGACTCTATTACTCTGTTGGGTATGACTGTATCTTCAAATCTCTCATGGGTTGACCATCTTCTGTCAGCTACCAAAACAGCTGCTCGTAAAATAGGCTTTTGTACAGATCTAAGCAGTACTTTACCTCTCGACAACTCCTTCTGCTGTATAAGGCCCAAATTGGCCTCATCTGAATATAATTCTCACCTTTGGGTTAGTGCTCCCAATACGCTCTCGATATCGTTGATCGTATTCAAAAGAGAGCGATTAGGCTTATAAATGACCCGTCTTTAACTTCTCACATACAGTCCCTTGAGCATAGAAGGATGGTTTCAGTTCTTTCTTTGTATTATCGTTATTACAACGGCTATTGTGCTGGTGAATTACATTCTTTGATACCATCTCCGGCTATCTTTGCGAGAAACACTCGGTTCGCTCAATCACATCATCAGTATGCAGTACAAATCTCCACTTGTCGTACCAAACGGGCGCAATCCACATTTTTCACACGGCTTCTAAACTCTGGAATGATCTCCTAGTTCCTGTTTTCCTCTCACTTATGATATGAGAAAATTTAAGGTAGCTGTTCATAGGCATCTATTGGCAATTCATTATCCCTCTATCCATCCTCCTAAGTGTTCCTGAGTGCTTTAGCACGATAGGCCTTATTTAGCCTGTTCAGGTCCACAATCATAAAAAAAAAAAAAAAATTAAGGGTGCATCTTGGTGTGAGTTTGGTTTCAGTTATCGAAAGGACATGGATATTATGAGAGTGTAAGAAGTGTTTGATTAAGGGGCGTTTCCGACGCACGCCCCTGGAATTAATGGTCCCTGCTAGGATATTCATTGGGAAGGAGTTAAGGATTGGGTTGTTGAATAACTGCGGCCTTCATCCGCGTACCGGATACGCAGGTGCTGATCCTCCGTTGGAAGATGTTGCGGGATAGCGAGTCTAAGGCTCGGATAACCCTATCTCGCTGGTGGGGGAACATCTGGGTCAAGGAGTGGGTAAGGACTTGTAAGAAATCCTTGATGGAAAGGCATTCGGTGTCGGGAAATGGGCCGTGTCTTTGGAGTCGGACTCTTCAGACAGGATAGGGCCGAGGGGTGCCATCTTTGACAGGGAACTGGGAGGTTCCGCCGCTTTCGGCACTAAAAAGAGTAGGTTTGCCGAGGATTTACACGAGGTGGATCTGTGACTTTCGCCACAGTTAGGACTGCGGATGGACCGGGTGGGACACTTCTCAGCGGTATGCTCCACATGCGTGCAGGTGGAGCAATACTTGGGGAGCGGTTGCGGGATTAAGGAGGAATCGCGCCGGTAGTGTCGCCCGAACATGACGACACCCTGTGCGAGGAGGAACTCAAGAGTGGTTTCGGAAGGAGTTATGATGCGGATTAAGGAAGTTGGGGTGTTTGTGGCCTTTGAGGTGATGCGAACGGCCTTCTTCACTTCGATCGCATCTAGGACCTCTTGGGCTGGGATGTCCTTATCTACGTGACGAATCACGCAGGAAAAGGAGGGAGCTCTAGGAGTGGTGTTAGGTAAGCGGGGACCTGAGAGTTGGGTGAGGGTAACGGTCGCCGAAGTGGTGTCGCAGCCTAAGCTGCGTACCATCCGGAAAGAGATAGGAGGTCTCTAAGAGACAGGTTTGGTTGTGGTTGAACGTTAAGTTCAACCAGGGAAGGTTGAGGGATTTCAGGGAATTAAAAAGGGATTTTTGGGTTTTAATGGATTTTGGGATATCTCGAGGATTGGGAGCGTGCGGGTATAGGAATGGTTGAAGCGGGTATAGGAATCAAGGCAGGGGAAGGTGTAGGTAAGAGAGGTGTAGGTAAGAGAGCGGGTATGTGTGTGTGTGTGTGTGAACAGGTGTAGGTAAGAGAGCGGGTATGTGTGTGTGAGCGGGTTTGGGTGGTTTTGTGGAAGAGGTGAAACATGTGGAAATGTAGGAATGTGTAGATGTGGTGGATATAGAAGAGGCGTTTGAATGGGAACGTGTGCGTGAGGATGGTAGTGGTGAGGCGAGTGTGTGTGCATAGGTGTAAAGAGTTTGGGATGTGGTTGGTGGTGTGGGTAGACGTGCGGCGTCGGGGGTTGGGGATACAACCGTTAGGGTAGCTCGGTGGCGACCTTGTTTAACCATCACGGTTGTTGTTAGTTAGGGTAGTAGACAGAAATAAAAAGAAACAAAGGTGTTTAAGAGAAGGCCGGGTGTCCGCCGAGGTGCAGTCTCACCCCGAGGAATAAAGACTTGGAAATCAGGGACCAAAATAGAAAAGGAGGAAAGCAATTGTTAAATTAAAACAAAAATAAAATTAATTAAAAAATATTTCTTTATTAAAGGTACCTATAGGTTATTACCCGACGTCGATCCTGTCCTGTTGTTGGCGGTGTCCTGGATTAGTTTTTCTCTTTCGGTGTCCTGGATGCTTCTTTGCGTTATTCCCGTTAGATTCCGGTGGCTCCTGCTTGCTGCTAGGATGTAGATCCTCTTCTGATGACCGCTTCTTTGTATTATCTGTATGCAAGCAGTGACAGATCTAACTCCGAAGCGGCGAAGATCACGAAGCCGGAAACGATTTATTATTTGGTGTAAAAAAAAGGTTAAAGGTCTGATTTATTACTGTTGTGAATATTTAGATTTAGGTGTGCGTGTGGTTGAGTGTGGTGAGGGGTGTTGACGATTCGTTAGCCGGTATCCTTGCGTGGTCGTTATCCAGTAGACGGTGGGATGCGGAGTGCATATGGGATGTTATCGAGGGTCTCTTCTATCTCCTCTGGGATGTCGTTAATTGGATTAAGATCGGGGTGTTTAAATTTAAGTTTGGGTTCTTCCGTGGAATTTGGGAGGTTGGTAGGTTAGGAAGTTGTGATAATTTCTTTGGTAGGGATGGTAAAAATCTTTTGTGCAAAAGTTTTTCTGAAGTGTTTGGATTCTGTTTGTGATTGGTGGTATGTTTGCGTTTGGTGGAGTTTGTTGGGGTACCTGAAGGGTAGCCCGATACGTCTAAATATCCGGCGTTCACAGGATGCTCTAGAGGAAAGGTGGTTAGGTTAATGTTTGTGTATATTGGTGCTCGGAAACCATAACAGGGCGGATGTAAGTTTGTATTGTGTTGAGTGTTTTGGGTGACAACCTCTGATTCGACCCGGGCGCCCAGTAGGTTTGTAGGGTTTCTAATTCTGTTAAGTGTTTTCCTAACATCGGGGAGCCAATTGTTTCTGGTGAATAGGATACCTAGGTATGTGATTTGGTCTTGAAGGGATTCTCTTGGTTAATGGTGAGGAGACATTTGGAGGATAGTTTGGGAATTTGTCTTCGACGTAATTAGGGTGGCGGAAAAGGATTGTTGGGTTTTGGGGTTAATGGAGACTCCATCGGTTGGCCCAGTTGGAAAAGTTCCGAAGGGTTTTGATATGGTTGGAGACCGTTTCGCTGTTCCGATTAACCGACCAGAAGGCGGTGTCATCTGCAAACTGCGCAACGACTACTCCTGGGTAACTTGAGGGATATCTGAAGCAAATATGGTGTAAAGGATGGGGCTAAAGCAGAACTTTGCGGAACGCCTGCAGTGGGTTGGAAAGGGTCTGAGGTTTTTACTTTCACCCTGACCGATCGATTGGTCAGCTACGAAAGCAGGAGTTTGGAGAAGGTCGGGTTAAGGTTTCGGATTTTGTAGAGACCGGCGTGCCAGACCCTGTCAAATGCTTGCTTAATATCCAAGAACACAGCCAGATTGCATTGCTTATGGTTGAATGCTCTGGTGGTCTCGGTAAGCAGCTTCAACAAGGGATCGTGACACGTCCGGTTTGGGCGGAAGCCGAATTGGCTGTTGGGAAGGAGGTCGTTATTAGGTGTTCCGAGGCAACTCAGGAGGAGATGGGTCAGGAATTAGGTGGGTTAGGTCGTGAGGTTTTGGTATCATGACGGTGGAGGCCGATTTCCAATCCGTCGGGAAGTAAGAGAGGGTTAGGCACTTATTGCATATGTTTGAGAGTAGTTGGAGGCATGGGCCAGGTGTCGGAGGATTTTCATTGAGGCCGTCGCGGCCTGGGCTTTTTTTTTTTTAAAATAGGCATTGACCTGGGGACGTAATTGGGGAATAGAAAGGATTTGTTTCGAGAGGGGTTCGGGGTTCCGAGGAATTTCTTGAAAACAGGATCGAATTGAAGATCGTTGGGGATTGGAATATGGATTGAGGTGGTGACCAAAGAAGACCTTTCCTTGGTCGGAGGAGATTAGGTTGGACTTAGATGGGATTTAAAACTTTTCTTGGTCTGTCTCAAAATTTCAATTCAATTCAATATATTTTATTGTCCCATAATCGATATTTTCAAGTAGTATTTATCGACATTCCTCCAGGTGTCCAATCAACGCCCAGAAATGCTTACATTCCTGACCAACAATAATGCTCCTTAACTAGGGTAGGAAGGCTGGAGCCCGGGAGTGTGAAACCCTGGCAAGCAATCCTGAATCAAAAAAACACGCTGCCCGCTTGCCTCCTCCCTTTTTAATATTAAGATGTTGGAGTCGTCGCCGAGGCGGCGGTCTCATCTGTACCGGGCCATTCCTCGTCCTTAATTGGACACCGCAGGTGCCTGTTATATTCCCGTACCCGTTCTAAATCGTATTGTCTAAGATGCGGCAATCGCATCTGGCGTAAGGTAATCCTACGCCCGTTCCTACCTTCTTATCTTTAACTTTACCTACCATGGCCAAAATCCCCATTCCTAATTTAAGAATTACTCTAAACCTGCTCAGATGGGTTGTGGGGACCCGCCTCCCGCCTTTATTTCCTTCTAAAGGCGTCAATGACACCTGTACGCGGCCCAACACCGCGCCCTTTTATATTTCTTAACTAAGACCCCAATGGAGTCCGAGCGACGGCTACCCGACGCCCCGTGCCTATTTCTTAAATCTACCTTACGAAATATTTAAGAATCCCTTGGACGTTCCGGCAGCCCAGTCGTCTGTGCACGAGTGATGCTCGTGAAAATTAATTAATATCTATTCTGTAAGTCCCCTTGTTCCACGTAGTAGGCCCGTACGCGAGGAACCCGTCCGTATCCTTATTCTTATTCTATTTAAAACTTTTTAGAGTTGGAGCAAAGAAAATTTGTGCGACGGTGAATTCGCCCGTTTTAGTTACTTAATCTACGTTCTTAAAACATTAACTAGGATAGATTTCGCCAAACTAGAAAATCAAAGGTAACATGCACGAGCCACGCCCGTGTTCGTTACACTAACTAAGAACACCGTCCTTTCGGTAGGCGTCGAAAGGAGGGTCTTGCACGACTTGTCGTAAGAAGATTTGGCGACGGATTTTACGCATGGGATTAGTTCGTCCGATAGCCCTGACCAACGTCGACGATAACCCGGTGATGTTATGCAACCGCCCCTTCCGCGGTATTATTTTTCCGCGGTACACGTGTGGTTCCTGTAAAGCAGACGATATCTTCGTTTTTAGGTTTTCCATTACTAGTCGCCCTTTACCCCGGCCTGCGTTTAATTGCGCTAGTCTTAACGGCCGCCTTACGCGCCCGGTCGTTACTTTATTGTTTTTAGCGTCCATAATCGGTCTTTAGGGTGATACTCGCTTTAACGCCCGTGTCTCAATATTTCCAGTATCGGCGCAGCCTCGACGATACGACCGTTAATCGTGTTCCCGGATGGCCCTCAGGATTCGGATATTGCGATCCGTTGTATTCTCGTCGCTATCGCTTTCAACTGGGACCCGTTTCGCGCAACAGCCTGACCACTAGCTACCTTTCCTCGCATTTAACGTTTTCCGTCGTTTCGCGGATCCTAGTTGTTAAACGCGTTTTCCGCTTCCTGCCCGTTGAAATCATCACTATCTGCGCCATCCATGATGTTTTATGAAAGATTTTATTATAGATTAAGTAAAAATGGCGCGGGCACGGACCACACCCACGCCTATCCTTTCCAATTGCTTTTCACTTTTCAATTAATTTTGTGTTTCTATCGGAAAATTAAAAATATATTTAAAAGCGACCGGAACAAAAAAGGGGATAACTTTGTATTTTTAAAGAACCGGATGTAAAGTTCAATTAAAATATAAAGAAAAAGATGGCGACCGAAGGGTACCAAGCTGCTGACGTCACCCACCGTTGCCACGCCGGCTGCAGTTATTTACTTAAATTAAACTATTTTAGAATTTACTTGTGCTGTACAAAAGAAATCTGATAAATGTATTTAAAGTATTTGTGTTTTTATAAAATCAAATATTTAGTTTATATAGAAATTTCCGCTATACAAATTTACTTAGAATGCGGCTTATTCCTTAATTGACGTGACGTCAGCGTGGCACGTACACACACATACACACACACACACACACATATACTAAATCAACACTTTAACATTACATCTTACACACACAACACATACATATACAATTATTTACACAACACTATAATATATATATAACACATCAAATATTATTATATAATCAATAAATACTAAATCACATATCATATATATACTATATGCACTATACATATACACATATACACTAAACATATATATATATATATATATATAATACACACAATAAATAATATATATATATATATATATCACTATATAACTATAATATCAAAACTACTATATATATATATCATATATATATATACATATATATATATATATATATATATATATATATATATATATATATATATATATATATATATATATATATATATATATATATATATAATATATATATATATATATATATATATATATATATATATATATATATATATATATATATATATATATATATATATATATATATATATATATATATATATATATATATATATATATATATATATATATATATATATATATATATATATATATATATATATATATATATATATATATATATATATATATATATATATATATATATATATACATATATATATATATATATATATATATATATATATATATATATATAATATATATATAATATATATAATATATATATATATATATATATATATATATATATATATATATATATATATATATATATATATATATATATATATATATAATATATATATATATATATATATATATATATATATATATATATATATATATATATATATATATATATATATATATATATATATATATATATATATATATATATATATATATATATATATATATATATATATATATATATATATATATATATATATATATATATATATATATATATATATATATATATATATATATATATAATATATATATATATATATATATATATATATATAAATATATATATATATATATATATATATATATATATATATATATATATATATAATATATATATATACTACACAATATATACACACAACACATATAACACACACACAACACATACACACAACACACACACACACACACACACACACACACACACACACACACACACACACACACACACACACACACACACACACACACACACACACACACACACACACACACACACACACACACACACACACACACACATATATATATATTAAAAATAATACGTTTAGCTTTAGAAGCGTTTTTCCTTCAGTTGTTCTAATAATGATAACCATATGTTGAACTGAAATATTTTTTATACAACGTGTCCACATGTAGTCTCACTAAACACGCTTTGTGAATGGTTGGATATAAACTGGCTATTACATTCCAATCATTAACTAATTTAGAAAGTAGGTAATACACAAAACCTGATTACTGTTACTCGTATTTAGCAATTAAGTTGTACTTATAAAATTTACATTCAAAACACTTACAAATATTTTAAAAATTTTGCTAACACACACACACACACACACACACACACACACACACACACACACACTTCACGTACTTCACGTTATATGAATTTTTACCAGTTGAGATTAATAGCAATGTTAACTAAACGATTTAAAATTTATAATCTGAAATAAGAGTGACGTAATCTAATTTATTTGAAATTTCATAGAGAGTATCACCATCATCGAGATTTTGAGATACATTCACCTCATCGTCTTCTCCTTGAACGATTATATTGTAACTACCTATAAAGCAGCTAATAACCCCTAACAGTTTTATCAGACACTATTATTACATGGACATGAGGTTTTCCCTAAATTAACTAGTTTCACAACGGCTCTGGAAATGCTGCACACTCTTCAAATCTTTCAGTTCGTTCTCAGAAGCTGTACCTCATTCATTTGATTCAATTTTATCTGCATTCTGCTTCGAGACTGTAGTACGCTTTCTAATACATAAACAGGATCTTCAATATTGTGATGCGTGTAGCAGCAAAACACGTTAGCTAGCTAGTTTCACCTCTATATTATTTTACATGCAAACCTGACCTTATTATAAATACATCTGTCAAAATGCTAATTAAACATAGCTCCACGGACTGGACATAGCAAGCAGCGTTTCCAATTATGGGTTTTAGTCAACATAATATTGCCTACAACTACATACAATCGACTATCATTGTTTTAGCACGAGGAGCAAACGAAAACACGCGAACTCGAAAACACGCAAACGCAAAAACATACAGACACGAAAACACACTAACACGAAAACACGCAAACGAAAAAAGATACAAAAGCGAAAACACGCAAACACGACAACACACAAACGAAAAACACGCTAACGCAGAAACACGCAAACACGAAAACACACAAACGAAACCACGCTAACACGAAAACATGCTAACACGAAAACACACAAACGATAACATGCTAGCACGAAAACACGCTAACACGAAAACATACAAACACGAAAACACGCAAACGCGAAAACACGCTAACGCAAAAACACACAAACGAAAAAACACAAACGAAAAACACGAAAACACGCTAACACGAAAACACGCTAACGCAGAAACACGCAAACACGAAAACACACAAACGAAAACATGCTTACACGAAAACACGCAAATACGAAAACACACAAATGAAAACACGCTAACGCAAAAACACGCAAACACGAAAACACACAAACGAAAACACTCTAACACGAAAACACGCTAACACCAAAACACGCTAACACGAAAACACACAAACGAAAAAACGCTATCACAAAAATACGCTAACACGAAAATACGCAAACGCGAAAACATACAAACACGAAAACACGCAAACGCGAAAACATACAAACACGAAAACAGGCAAACACAAAAAAATACACGAAAACACGCTAACGCGAAAACACGTAAAACGAAAATACACAAACGGAAACACGCCAGCGAAAAACACTCTAACGCGAAAACTCGTAAAGCTGCAAACATGAATCAAGACGGGGAGCACCGTTAGGAAAAACAAGATTATTAACAAAATTGAAGGAAAGCTTAGCGTTTGAAAATATATTATTATTATAAACAACAATACATCATTTTTATTTAATAACAACGTTTATCGGTCTTCTTCTTCTTGAACCGTGATTAGTCGCCATCATCATCAGGGTTTTGAGATTCGTCCTTCTCCTCTACCTCATAGCTCTTCTTTCTCTTCTGTGAATCATCACCATCACCTTGAATGTGAGATACATTCAGCTCATCCATGTCATCGTTTCCATCATTATCTTGAACGGTTATGTTGTAATAGTTTATTGACAAGTCAGTAAAATCTCTAATGTCCGCTGATGTTGGCTCATAAACAGGAGAATACATCATAATAATGCTCACTCGATGACAGTTACGCTTTAAAGAGCGAAACACACGAGAAACGAAAACGCTGCTAGCCTAGGGTCTTGTGCGCTGACGCGCTCGTCCATGTTCGGGTAGAATCCGTTATCTTCGAGGGAAGTTTGAAGTACTGACCTAACCACACTCTAATCTTCCCTAGGGGCATGTTTATAAATCTAAACTCCTTTTTTATGGCTGAGGTATTTCTCCTAAGACGGCGGCTTGCGGCTGCAAGCTGCCTCTTAATACAACCAAAAAGACCTTAATTAGGGTTAAAGCTGTCCATCAAAAATAACCCTAAGACCAACTCCAGGTCCAAGACTAACCCCAAGTCCAACACCAAGCTCAAGACCAAATACACCTCTTACGTGAGTAAGTACAAAAAGGTATGGTTGTCAAAGAGGCGGTAATTAGGGGAAAAATTCCATCAAGGGTTGAAAAAGACCTCTGGAAAGAAACCATAGGGGTGGAAAAAAAGAGCTCACACGGGGGCGGCCATAAAATAAAGGGTAAAAAAATACGCTCCTCAAGTAAGCGAGTAAAAACAAAAAATAATTAGGGATGAAAAGAGCCTCCTAAAAGAAACCATAGGGGTAGAAAATACCAGCTCACACGTGGGCGGTTATAAAATAGGGATGAAAAAAGCCTCCGAAAAGAAACCATAAAAAATAAGGGTGGAAAATATGGTCTCCCACGTTGGGCATCCTTGTGACGTCAAAATCCAAGATGGCGGCGGAAGGTGTCCCTCTTCTACTTACAACTTAATTTTCAACTAAAATGTCATAAAGACAAATCTTCAAAAGCTGACATTGATAGATCATTGAATCTAGAATATAAAAACAGTGTCTAATCTCGGGGTATTTGAGATTAAATGTCCTGTTTAATTTGAGATTGAACATCCTGCCTGGCCGAGAAGCTTATGTTCGGTTGCCGACTGAACATCCTGCAGCGCCGAGGTAGGGGCTAGTATGGTATATGATGGTTCCATCACAATCCCTTCCTCTGTGGTTGACTGTTTTTTCCTTCATATTCAAGTCCACATATTCGTTCCCCAAATTTCCAGGTAATGTTTAATATTATTGTATACCTTACTTTGCTCAAAATATTTTTACGTGTGGTTCATGATCTTCTATTTGCAGTTTCCATAGCTCCTGTGTTTAATTCCCTTTCCCACCAGTCCTTCAGCGTACTGCGAGGCTCGTTTATGTATTCCGAGTCTTTCTTCATATTTACTAACATCAATGGTTTTTCCAATTTCATTTTAATTGCTGGCCAATTTGTTGAACCTTTCCATTTTCGTTATATGGCTTTTCCTACAAAGTTTAATGTTTCTTACCCACCGCCTTTAATTTCTGAGTGTATATGATTGTTGTAGATGCCGCTCTTTTCCTGACAAGGGTGAAGTTTGGTTTAAGCCTTCCTTTTCTCTTTACTACTGGGGCGACTCATGCTTGGCCTCTTAATTTCTCTTGATCGGGGTTGATTCTTTCTGCGTTGTGGGGATCTTTCCATCTCACAGTTTGTATGCATCTGAGGACTATGAAACTCTTCACACAATTTCCGTTTATTCCAAAAACGAAATATAAATCTCTTACCCTCTGTTTTTTAGGGTAGGTTTTAGGTAAGAATCTTAAATCATTACAGTTTCACAGAGGTAGATTTTTGTGCTTCACAATGCACCTTTGCAGTACTACTGGGAGATTGTAGCTTTTTTATTTTTCTTTCCGGCGGTGTCGATGGTGTTTTCACTGCTTGTCGGCGGCGGTGGTAGCTCGATGGAGTATTTTTCCTTTCACTGATTGCTGGTGTTGGTGGCTTGAAGGACCATGTTCACTTTCACTGGTTTCCGATGTTGGTGGCTCGAAGGACCCCGTTTAATCTTGGGTTATTTGAGACTAAATTTACTTTAAATAACTCAAAAGTGTTTACTAAATCTAATATTACAATTATTTATAGCAGTTATTCTACTGTCCTTTTCACAAAAGGTAACCAATTGCAATTTAATGTGGCGCAGAAATTCCATTTTGGTACGTTCCGTTCTTGAGATTATTGACCTACTGTTACAATTTCTTTATGCAAAACTATAATTATAAAAGTTGCTATATAACTTAATTATTAATATTGATTTCAAAATGATGCAGGTCCTGTTCAATTTGACATTGAACAAATATTAAGTCGTAATAGTCGCAAACGTACTATTTTTTAATAACTAGCTCTTTTAATTGCTTTTTAATAACCCGGAGTTTTCCTTTTTTATTTAATTTTTTTTGTGGCGACGTTCTCAGCCGCTACATTTAAGGCTCCTTTTGCGAGCCATCACCTATATCTTCTGCGAATGACGTAAAACTGCGTTTAGACACCACTAAACTTTATACTTTTCAAGATAGGGTACCTTGGAGTACTACAACCTATTTCGGGCGCCTATGCGGCTCTTAGTTGAATAATTTTGAAGAATTATAATTACCGCATTTGTTTACATATTCGCATCAATGCAATGTGAATGCAAACGTTCCGCGTATATATTTAGAAAAGTGGATATTATTTCTACATACTTTAAATAACTGTATCTTTTCAATGAATTTATGATAACTCGCCGTTTATGAATTCCAACAAAGACTGACATTTTAAGAGAAAGGTATAACTAAGTCTTCAGTTGTAAGTACGCGATAGAGGGTTAAACAGATATAATGCATTAAAAAAAACTGAAACGCTTTCTGTAATATTATAACACATATTACGATTAATTGTCCAATTAGTAGTAAAGAGAATTAAACCCCGTTTTTAAATTTAAATATTTATCTTAATTTTAGACAACGCATTTTCCACCCACTTATCTTAAAATGCAGACAAATGGGAAAAACGAATTATTACATCCTTGAATTTGAAGTAATGGCCATTGCACTTCATTTCTAACTATGGAATTCTGTAAACTAATATTAAATATTTCGCAATTTAACTTATAAAATTCTTTGAAGTTTAATAATAGAAGCGGTGTTAAAGAGAACCTGTGAAAGTCAATTGTAGATCTCCGTAAAGGTCCCATTAGCATATTATGTGACTCATTACATTTCAACAGTCAAGTTCACTGTCCCACAGTGGTCCCCCTTCAGGGTTCCTCTAACGTTAATCTGTTGCATGCCAACCACGAATTGTTCCACGAAATATAAATGAAAAAACTACACAATATTAGTAGAACATCTATCTTGTTTGATGATATGGTTGAGGTAGGTATAAGAAAAAAAGAAAAAGGTGTGTACAAAGATTTTCTTTAAAAAATATCCTATAATTATTAAAATAATACTTATTCACATTAGTTTCAATGTAGATTTATACAGTAAAAAGTGAAATAAATACAATAACAGTAATAAACAATTAGGTATAATATCACAGCAACATAAAAGTAGGTATACGCAAACATCTAAATGCATAATTGACCCGTACATTCCGCTAATAAATCGAGTATCTTTGGTAAAGACTAGGAACACGCACACTCTAATACTCTCATGTTGTCCCATTTTTCCACATTCAGTTTTGTAAAGTCATATGGATCTACACGTAATACATCTAAAGGCGCTAATTTTGAGGGTGCGCAACACACACGAGGCACAGCTTTACGATCGAGTTTATGCACTAAACTTTGTATACGAGAATGATTTGTAGCGTGGTTATAATTGTAAGGACACCGTCCCTTACAAAAACCTGCTTCGTAGGATTTTGGCTGAATAATGGAACTTATTTGAGGTACTTTCAAGTCTTTAAAAGTTACTTTCATTGTATGCCGACAACACTTTTGTCTTTTCTCTCCATTAAAACAGTCAGTTCTTCCACCTTCTTCAAAATTAAAAGGACTAGAGCGACGAACTCGTCGTGGACTTGTATAAACTAAAATACTGAGAGTTGCTTGCAAAGGTTGAAGAACACTATTATTACACTTAGTACATTGTAACTCGATACCTAAATTTTTATTTCCCTTTAACCAACTATTAACACCACTAGTTACATCAAAATCACACCATTTGGAAGCTGTCGACGATAGATAAACTTTCTTCTCGTCCAGTAAAAGTCGACGTCGTGGACCGAGAATTTGATAAATTTTTATCGTGGGCGATTGTGCATCGGCAATAGAAGACACTAACACTCGAAGATCCGCTTGTTCAATATCCATTTCGGAATTCAAATTGATTACTGGAAATCCCAATCTTGTTGCATATTTCTTTTTTGGATGCCATGTTATAGTTTCTGTAAATAAAGGAACAAATAAATGTCAAATGTACACAAAACTATTCAATTATAATCCATATTTCCCAATTAAAATCAGTAATTACTAAGGCTATATGCAGAAGAAATTAATTTTTTAACAACAGTAACACTAATGCAAATTTTGTATGTTCATATAAAATGCTTGTTAAACATAAACTTTTAAATAATTAAACTAAACGGTAATTTACAACATAATTTTTTTAATTTTCAGTCGTCCCGAAAAATCTCACTATATTTAGAATTTACATCAGTTCTACATACATAAAGAATAAAATTTACATCGATTGGGGCTTGAACCTTGATGGCGGAGTTGGTTAGCGCGGTACTCTAGCAAAGTACAGGTCGTAGGTTCAAATCCTACTTGAGGTAAACTTTTTATTTATGTATTTAATAAAATTAATAATAATTTTTAATTACATATTTACCTTTGAACTTATTCGTTCATAACAAAAACTTATAATAATTTAATATTAATCAGGTTGCTTTGGTATGAGTGAATCCTTGCGATATTGCAGGCTCACATTCCATTAATATAAGTAATTTGATTGTAATCTCATTATATTTAGAATTTACATCAGTTCTACATACATAAAGACAAAATTTACATCGATTGGGGCTTGAACCTTGATGGCGCAGTTGGCTAGCGCGGTACTCTAGCAAAGTACAGGTCGTAGGTTCAAATCCTACTCGAGGCAAACTTTTTATTTATGTATTTAATAAAATTAATAATAATTTTTAATTACTTAATTTTTTGCCTAACAACTAACGCATTTAGCCACGTCACAGATTTTAGCAGTGAATCTGCGTGGCCAATTAATTCAATACATTCTTGAGCTTAAGAACCATGGTTTCTGCCAAACATACAAGATTAGATAAAATAAACAATAATTCGTTGTAAATTTCATTTTCATCGATTGGTTTTGGGAATTTTCTATGCAGAAAATATCTCTATGTTAAATTATGTACTATTTCTATTATAATCGTGAAGTTTTTTGGATTTAGAAAGGCAAGTGGAATCTTGAGGAAGCGGTAAGGGTGTTAGTTTTCAGAATATATCGATTCATTAAGGAGCCTTATAGAAAACTATTTTGTAAATGCATTTTCAACTGTAGAATTCTAGTTATGAGATTTGTTAAAGTTTGCTATAGCTTTAAAAAATTCAAAAACCCCTGAAATACGTAATAAAGTAAGAAATTTTAGTAATATGCAAGCATTTATAGAAATCGGCAAAATATGCATTTATATGCACTTTCAAGCTCATGTAGACAATACTCAAATTGTTTATTGGGAACCTGAACCTTGTTGCATATTTCTTTTTTGGATGCGATGCTTAAATATGAAATATGCGAAAGAAATGAATTTTTTAACAGTAGGAAATCTAATTCTAGTTTTGAATGTTCATATATTATTATTATTTTTAAATAATTAAACTGAACTGTTACAATTGACAACATACAAGATTATCCAAAATAAACAATAATTCGTTGTGAATTCCATTTTCATCGTGAAGTTTTTTGGATTTGACAACTAATGCGCCATCTTGTTATAACAAGTTTTGGAGGAAGCGGTAAGTGTGCCAGTTTTCGGAATATCCACATTCACTGAGAAGTCTTACAGAATACTATTTTTAAGTTTACTATAGCATTAAAAAATTCAAAAACCTCTGAAATATGCAATAAAGTAAAAAATCGACAAGTGCATCTATGCACTTTCAAGCTCACGTAGACAATACAGCGCAAGAAAAAGAAGCAAATACATACAAATTCTAGTCTTGATAATTAGAGTATTCATGATTTTCATTTGAGATAAAAAACCATTTCGAGTTATCTAAAAAATGTGATGATGAGATGTAGAAAGGTGTTTTAAATGGAATAGAATCCCGTTTTTCATTCCATTAAAAAAAAAAAAAGAGAAATAAGTCTTTGATCTTAACTAGCTAAACAGTTTGTAGTAGAATTTGCGCAAAAACCATTTCGTAGGTGTTTTTTTAATATAACATTTCCGACGTTTATTTATTTAGCGAATTCTACATATTAATGAACTTGTAAATTCTTCTTTGCGTATATAGTATGCGAAAATAGAAGAGCGGGAAAATAGATGGTTTAAAGACAAGCAATGAAACAAGTATCAAAACTATTTGGCGGGCAAATAATTTATTTTTTAACCAAAAATGTCTTATAATGAGGCCAATATAAAAATATTTATATTGCAAATGTTTATATACTACCTATTCACGTAGGAGTTTTGTAGTTCATCTGTGAATTCCATCCTACTACAAAATATTTCTTAAGTTAATCATTTATCTATCTTCCATTCAAGGGCAGATCAAAATACCAATATAACGGTGACGATTTGCAATAGACATGTGGTGGTTGTTTCAATTCTGACATTTGATAAGTAGCCTCTGCTCAATAAATATTCAAGGCACATTATTTCGATGTAGGATATTAATTTTGTATAAATACATATATTTAGTACATTTCATATGTAAAGAGCTTCCGATAAATATTTATAAGACAAAATTCTTTCTTTGCACAAAATGAAGTGCAGGTGATAGCTCTGGATCGTTGAAGATGTTTGCAAAATGCATTTTGGGTACTAATATACTATTTATTTTATGACTATTTTTAGTGCACAGATCTAAATGTGCACAACCTTACCTATTTTTAAACCGCGTCTAAAGTTTTTTTTTATATAATGTAATTTAGGCACTGTGTTCTTCCTAAAAAATTACAGAGCCAGACCTCCATACACTACGACAGTACTAAGCTTCATTTTACTGTCATAAAATAGTGCTAAGGTGACGGTTGCAGTTATGAATTCGAGTTATTCAAAACAATTAGAAAAATAATAGGGTGGATTTTTCTCAGTATAAAATAACGTAATAAAGGTTAGTTCAGTTTTAGGTCAATTGTCCTTAGTTTCGGTTTACTCGACCTCAATCACGCAAGTTCATTTGTACATTTCCCGGTATATGTATGTATGCATGTACATCGACAGTAATTCTGTAATCTAATACCGATTTTAATCACAAAACAATTTGTTAACTGTATTTTAATTTAAGGAAAATGTATACTTGCTCTTCTTCGAAAATATGTGGTAAAGGAACTAATTAGGAGAAAGACCTCGTACAATTCTTTTCAAGGATATCTACTAACGATGCTATTATGAAATACTCACACGTAATGAATAGGTACAGTAATTTATTTAAAACAATGCATTTATAGTAGATTTCTACCAAATTAGAGTTTATATGATCAATTTAGCAGAAGAACGATAAATATGCAGTTTGAATAATTATATAAAATAAAACGCATAGTTTTTCAATAATTAATCTTTTCTCAAAGAAGTAAAGCAGACTGCTTTTTCTGAATAATACATTCAGTTTTCCGTTTCGAGATATTCTTTAGAAAACAGGTATGAATAAACGTTCAAAGACCTTTTTGATTACGCCTTATAACAAATACAAAAATATTTTTTGTTTGGGAAAAAACATTCTTGGAATTTCATGTATTTTTATCAATAAATTTGAGGTATTTTGTATAATCAACATAAACATTGCATTATAATTTGCCTAAGTTAAAGAATTCAGTTTACATATAAACAGTGATTACTTTACCAATTTCCATATATGGAACTCACTATCCCAAAATGACTTTCTTAATGTAAACACTTTGTTTTTCCAAATTTTTTGTGCTCACGTGCTTCAGAGCCCCACCTCTTTGCTTCAGTGGGTTACATTTTTTATTTCTACTTTCATATTTAGTGGATTACAATATTAGTTCATTAAAAATGTTTTTGAAAGTTTTTTTTCCATATTTTCAACGTCTCAAATGGGGGGGGAGTACGAGGGAAGCACAAAAATAATATTTGTATTGCATACTGTAATATGTAGTATCAGTATTTAAGTAAATGGTTAATTGTAATTTTATATCAATCGTAACAATTATCCAGCGCACTTTGACAATGATTGAATAACTTTTCTCAATCCCACAGCGCGATGTGTCCTCGTTTCGTTAAGGCATTTCAACATTCTCCAGCGAAAAAAAACTACCACATTTTGTACTTGTTGCAAAACTAAGTATTTAGGCTAACATGAAATTCATGGAAAGTGTTCTAAATAATTTCTTTCATCCAAAAAAACGAAGTGGATCCTGCTAAATATTATTAATTGTTTAAATTCATTCAAAAGTGATACTTTCGCGGATATTTTATAAACTAGTTTGAAATTTCAATCCGATTTTTCAAAAAATCGTAAATAATGTTTCATTTTCCCAACCGGTTTTCTAAGCATCTAGAACTGTTCAATTAGTTCTTCCAATCGGGTGTGCGAAACACCCCGACATAACAATTTCCCAGGTCTGATTGAGTTCCAGCTTTTTTTTTTTGAGAAAATTTGGAGTTCTTCAATTACTGCTTAGGAATTTCAGCTTAAAAATGGAGTGTTAACTTCACACTGGATTCCAAGATCCATAAAAAATGTTAAAGGGATATTGATAATAGAAGAAGATTATATTCAGTACAGAAGTCAAAAAGGATCTCCGAAAATTGCGACAAAATTCCGTTGAAATACATTTTTTAGAATTGCAGTAGTTATAACAGGACTTCTACCCACTTCCACAGTTCCAAAGAAAACTATTATAGACGAATACAACCCGATCGGGAATTATAAAGTTCATTGTTAAAGAACTATGAAGTCTTAATTAATTAAAATTAATTTATCGCATTCTCATACTTTTTTGTTTGTGGGATATTTATGCAGACGGAAGCTTTTCTCTGTGGTAAGCGATTTCTTTAGTTAGTGAATGATTGGTGACCAATTTGGGTTGTACAAAGTGGCGAACTCCATTTTTCAACATGCTTGACAAGAAATTAAGTTTTTCGATGGTGCAACCTGCACATTTTTGCCTCAATTTTCGCATACTTAGATTGGGTGGATTAAAGTTCATAAAACCCAATCATGTATTATTGATTTTAATAAAGAAAATACTTTTTTACTTTTTTTTGGCGATAGATGGTCGTGATTTGACCGGGATGGTTTGAAATTCATCTGTGAACACCGTAAAATTCTGAAACCCTTTGCCAATAAGTCTTCACAAAGTTTTTGATTTTTTTTAATTTTTGAATAAAATTGCGGGATAACGTAAGGTTATAACAAGATTATATGTGAAGGAGGAGTAATTGGCCTTATGTGTAGCAAATGAACTATTAAACACATGGACTATTTAAAAAATAAAATATGTTTTCTTGGAAAAATCAAAACAAAAATCCAGAACTTCACCAACAATTATTGGCGAACCTGCACATTTTGCTTTAATTTCTGCATACTTATATTGTGTGGATGAAGATTCATGGAAATCAAACATGGATTACTGATCTTAATAAAAGAAGTTTTTTTTTCACTTTTTTTGGCCATATATGGTTGTGATTTGGCCAGAATGGTTTGAAATGTACACAAATTCTGGAACCTTTTGCCAATAAGTCTTCACAAAGTTTTTGATTTTCTTTCATTTTTTAATAAAATTACGGGATAACGTATATTTGCACACAATACTATATGGGAAGGAGTAATTGGCTTTATGTGTAACAAATTAACTATTAGTTATAGGTTATTGTACAAGGACTATTTAATGCATAGAATATTTTATGTTGGAAAAATCGAGACAAAAATCAAACTACAGAAACTGCTCCAAGGATTAATGGCGAACCTGCATATTTTGACTCAATTTTTACGATTGTGTAGAAGAAGGCTCCTGAAACCCAAACATGCATTATTGATTTTAATGAAAAAAATATTTTTTTCACTTGTTTGGTCATAGATGGTTGTGATTTGGTCAGAATGGTTTGAAATGCATCTGCAAATATCGTTCTGGAACATTTTGTCAATAAGTCTTCACAAAGGTTTTTTTAATTTTTGAATAAAATTGCGGAATATTTGAACACAAGGTTATATATTAAGGAGTAATTGGATTTATGTGTAACAAATGAACTATTAAACACAAGTCGTTTTACATGAATTATTTAAGAAATAAAATACATTTTTTTGAAAAAATCGAGACAAAAATCAAACACCAGAACTTCACAAAAAGTTATTGGGGAAACTGTACATTTTGCCTCAATGTATGCATATTCGGATTGTGTCACTGAAGCTTCATGGAACCCTAACATGGCTTATTGATTGAAAAAAATATATGTTGAATTTTTTTTTGGCCATAGATGGTCGTAATTTGGTCGTAATTTTAGAAATGCATTTGTTAATACCGTTAAATTCTAGAACCTTTAGCCAATAAGTCTTCACAAAGCTCTAATTTTTTTTAAAATTGCGGAATAACGTATATTTGAACACAAGATTATATGCGAAGGGGTAATTCACTTTATGTGTAACACGTGAACCGTTAGACACAAGTTGTTCTATGTATTATTTAAAAAAGTAAAATATTTTTTTTGAAAAATCGAGAAAAAATCAATCTCAAAACTTCACCAAGGGTTATTGGCAAATCTGCACTTGAAACAGTTTTTGTATATTTAGATTGTGTAGATGAAGATTCATGGAACCCAAACATGGATTATTGATTTTAATGAAAAAATATTTTTTTCAATTATTATGGCATAGATGGTCGTGATTTGGTCCAAATGGTTTGAAATGCATCTGTAAATACCGTTAAATTCTGAAACCTTTTGCCTATAAGTCTTCACAAAATACTAGATTTTTTTTTTAATTTTTAGCTAAAATGCGGGATAACGTATATTCGAACACAAGTTTATATGCTAAGAAGTAATTGGCTTTATGTGTAACAAATGAACTGTTAAATACAAGTTGTTCTACATGAACTATTTAAGAAATAAAATATTTTTTCTGGAAAAATTTAGACCAAAATCTATTTACAGAGCTTCATCAAGAGTTAGTTATTGGTGAACCTGTACATTTTGCTTAAAGTTTTGCATATTTAGATTGGGTGAATTACGGTTCATGGAACCTAAACATGGATTACTGATTTTCATAAAAAAAAAATATTTTTTACATTTTTTTTTCCATAGATGGACCAGTATCACTTACAAGCAGCAGTAAAATAATGAAGTCAATGGTCAATAAAAGACTGACAAAATACTTAGAAACGAATAGATTAATATCTCCACACCAGACTGGATTTAGAAAATCTTACTATACCACAGACTAGTACATTGAGAACCACATAATGGAAGGTTTTAGAGAAAGAGAACAGATCGTAGCAGTGTCTTTTGACTTAGAAAAAGCTTATGATATCATCTGGAAATTTAACATCATGAACCAACTACATGTTTGGAACATAAGAGGAGAGTTACTTAAATTTATCAAAGCTTCCTATCCAACAGGACTTTTAGAGTAAGGGTAGTTGACACACACTCCAAGCTGTACATGTTAGAAAACGGTATTCCACAAGGATCGGTTTTAAGTGTCACCCTATTTCCAGTAGGAATAAACGATCTTCTGTCAGTTATCCCTGACTCCATTGGAAAATGCATTTATGCCGACGATTTAATAACAATAAAGCGTGGAAAAGTAATAGAAGAGATAATCGAACAGCTGCAAAAAGTAATAAATAACAACGGAGTTCTCAAATAAAACCGGATTTGACTTCTCAAAAAAAATACCAAATGCATTAATTTTAGTCGTCAACGATTAGACAATCTGACCCAAACCTATACATACATAACATACAAATACCATTTGTAAAAAGTATAAAACTGATGGGTGTAATTTTGGATGATAAGTTATAAAGAACATATAAGTACATTACTAACAAACTGCAAGAAAAGATTAAATCTAATACGCTGCCTTTCAAACATAAACTGGGGGTCAGATTGTAAAACAATGATAACATTGTATAAGGCATTCGTAATGTCAATAATGAATTATGGGTCAATAATATATTCGTCCGCAAGACTAACAACAATTAAACCCCTAGACAGCCTACACGCCTATGACGCGAGGTTGTGCATAGGCGCCTTTCGCACTAGCCCCCATGCATCTATTTTTGCAGACACCGGAATACCTCCACTAAAAATACGAAGGCAGCAGATAATACTAAACTACTACAGCAAGGCATTGACGTTACATGAACGTGTAAACCATAGATTTCTAGAAAACGAAACATTTCAGAAATTCAAGGGAAGATCAACTATACTACGACCAACCATAATGAGAGTATTAGAAAATTAGTAAAACATAGTCTTAACAAAATATTTCAAACAATACCGACGGATAGTAACAACGAAACCATGAAATAATACAAAAAAGTAAGTAAAACAAAAATGTACGACGTTTGGCTTCAAGAATGGAATACAACACAAACACACCTGCAAAAAGTTAAGAAAACAATAAAACCTTGGAAAACAAAGACCAACAATAAATCACATGCTATTGCAATGTCCTGGGATACGTCAAAGACTAAGCATGGCAAAGATGCAGAAGTAGCCAAACTATTGTAAGGATCAAAAACGAGTCAACATTAGCAGGCAGAGTTAAATGGAGAATGACCAAAGTAGTCGTGCCAAAGAATTTTTTTTTCTTGGAAAAATCTAGACAAAAATTAAGCTACAGAATTTCATTATTGGCGAAGAGCTCTAGAATTTGAAGAAAAGGTATTTTGACAAAAATTGCAACCCTACCTAATCATGCAAAAATATACAAGCAGTGCAATTAAAAGGTTTTGTTCGATTATTTGAAAACCGGCCATTTTAGATTTTCGGTTTATATAATCTAAAATTATCTAAAGTAACATTTTAAATAATAATAATAAAAAATTATTTCTTCCAGTGAAAGGTTATTTATTCCTACCTGCGTGACAATCCTATCTAACGTAAATACCCGAGTAAATACCTCTTATTTTGTACTTAGTACTGTTAAACGGTGCTCTGGAAAAAGATTTCCATTGTTACAAATAGGGGAGAGTCTGGAACAGTGGCCATGCAGGTACAGTGGCCACTTTCATACTATTTTGTTAGTTATAAAGAATACGTGCTGTCATCTAGCCCACAATATATCAATCATATACTCAGTCTATTACGAGAGTTTCCTACTCGAATCTCCACGTGTTCATTTTGTAATTTAGTTAACCTGAAATTTTGTGCGTGTTGTAAAAATTAGCAAGTCAGTAAAATAATTTTTATTGACTAAATACACAATCAAAGAAGTGAACTAGTCTTGACAGCTGATATATTTGTAAGTACTGTTTGATATAATAGTTATCGGATTAGATAGATTAGTTTTTGTTATTTTTATATATTATCTAAACATGTGATTGTTGGTACAGTGGCCATGTTAAAGGTAGGTACAGTGGCCACTACTTTATTAGTAAATAAGGGATGGCCACTGTTCCTACATTAGAAAATTTATTAATTTCACGTTTTATGGATTTCAGATAATATTTACGAAAATGCCCCCACGAAAAGTAAAGAATATTGAGATAGGTAAAACTACATCAGAAACTATGGGCAGTGCAATCCGTGATGTAGTAAATGGTGGATTATCAGTGAAAGCCGCGGCTAGCCCATACGATAATCCTCGCACTGCATTAAGGAGATATATTAAAAGGTGCTACGATAGAGCAGGCGCTATTGACTGGAATTCACCAATTTTGGAAGGGGCTCCCAGACTCACTCTAAATTACTGCGTGAATCAAATATTTTCTCCCAATGAAGTGGACATACTTAGTGATTACTTTCAAACAATGGCATGAATCCCAAGTGTGCACGAAAGTTAGCGTACGACTTGGCGGTTGCAAATGGAAAGAAAATACCTACTTCAATGGAAAACAAATTTGACAGCTGGAAGATTATGGTTTAACGGTTTTATGAAACGGCGACGTGAGCTATCCGTTAGAGTTACAGAAGCTACATCTTTGGGGAGAGCAATGGGGTTTAACAAACCAGTTGTGCAAAATTTTTTTAAGAACCTTAGGCAGATCTATGAAAAATACAATTTGGGTCCGGAGCAAGTGTATAACGTAGATGAAACAGCCCTTACTACTGTACAGGATGCCGGTAAAGTTTTGGCACGAAAATGCCAAACACAAGTTGGTAGTATAACTTCCAATGAAAGAGGAACGTTAATTACAATGTGTGGCTGCATTAACGCAATTGGGAATAATGTACCGCCACTTAATATTCCCAAGAAAAAATTTCGAAGATTACATGATAAAGAACGCACCACCTGGAACTATTGGGAAAGCGTCACCCACAGGTTGGATGACGGCCGAAATATTTAACCAATGGTTGCTTCATTTCCTAAAGCACGCTAAACCAACTTCCGATTTACCAGTTTTATTGATTATGGATAACCACGAGACCCATATTTCGTTGGAGTCTATAAAATTAGCCAAACAGAATAATGTAATACTATTAACGCTGCCGCCGCATACCGCCGTCATAGGCTTCAGCAGCTAGACAAATGTTTGTGTTCTCCAGTGAAAAGATTTTATAACCACGGTTGCCAAACATGGTTGCTGAACAATGCAGGAAAAAGAATTACAATTTACGACATAGCAGGGATTCTAGGAGAATCTTATCCACGTGCTTTTACGCCTTCAAACTGCATTTCAGCGTTTCGGTCAACTGGAATTTATCCATTTCAGGATCAAATATTTAGTGATGAAGATTTCATGGCAGCATCTGTAACTGATATGGAACCAAATAAAACTGAGACAGATGAAAAGCATAGGCAGAAAATTAGTAATGTAGTAACATACGGAATGGCCAAGAAAAAACCAAGAAACAGTTGGTTGAGAACAAGCCGTCGTCATCTGAATTTGTTCGAACTACAACTCCGGAAAAGCAATTTATCACTCCCACTGTTTTGAAACCATTTCCTACTGCAGTGCCAGCTCCAGCTAAAAGACGCCAACGAAAGAAGAAAAAAACTGGAGTATTAACCAGCAGCAGGAAAATGAGAAAGTCCACTTTACAGAAACGGCCTGTGGTTAAGTGAAAATTTGCAGAAGATCCAGCAGTACCAGCAAAAAAACAAATTAATTACAAAGAAATTGAAATAAGTTCTTCTGACAGTGACGTAGACGTCGAATTGACGGACTCTGACGATGTAGAATTGTTTTCCGAATCTGATAAAGATGATGAATTCATTACAAATAATATAGCAGATATTGGTGTAGACTCCTTTGTGCTTACGAAGTTTGCAACAAAGAAAACTTTAAAATATTATATTGGGCGCGTAACAGACGTTTTAGAAAGTCAGGAATTCAACATAACATTTTTGAGACGTCATGGTAATAGTTTTAGATATCCTGATGTTCCTGACACAGCAATCTTACCACACGATGATATTGTACTTCATTTATCTCAACCTTTAACAGCAGGCGGCAATAACAGAACCGCAAATCTTTATTCTTTTTCAATTAATTTGTCTGCATATAATGTTAATTAGCTTTAAAAGATTAAAATAAGTTTAGTTTTAGTTTAATTTCTTTTAAGTTTTTGTAAGAGAACTAAAATGTTATTTAATGAATGTCTATTTCGCAATTGCTTTCTTGTTTTTATTTTTTAGCGTAACAATAGTTGCCACAGTACCATCCTCTAGTGACCACTGTACCAGCACTGATGGTACAGTGGCCTAATTAGATAATATACAACTCCAATCACCACAAAAACGTGAAGTTAGGCGTAGCAAAATGCTTGTACGATAGAGCAAAAACAATATGCTCAAAACAAGAGGACCTGAACAGAGAAAAAGAAAATATCGCTAGAACACTCAAAGAAAATGGCTACCCCGATCTAACACCTAACCTAAACAGGGAAAGGGTAACCGAAAAGAAGAACCTAAATATACAGCGATAATACCATATATACAAGGTACCTCAGACAAAATACGAAGGATAGGCAGCAAATACAAGATACGCACTGCCTTCAAATCGACCAGAACGCTCAGGGGAATACTAACCAAAACCAAACCATACAATGAAGATCAGAACTCCAAGAACTGTGTATACAACCTACCATGCGAATGCGGCAGAGCATACATTGGAGAGAGCAGTAGACCACTGAAAGTGAAAACTCAGGAACACAAAAACAACGTCCGCAAGGGCGAAACAGAAAGATCAAGAATCGCTGAACATGTCTGGAACGAAGACCACCGCATCCAATGGGATAACATACAGATAGTGGCAAAGGACGAGAACACAACTCGTCGGAAACTCAAAGAAGCCACATTCATCGCACTAGCAGAAAATCCAATAAGCCAAGCTAGTGTAGAAATGAAACCCATATGGATTCCAATAATGCGCGAAGAGCTTAAGCGCAATACACCTGCGCAAGAGGTAACGGCGCAACATACGCAATAAACTTCTGCGCAACCACAAAAAAGTTTTATATATATATATATATATATATATATATATTATATATATATATATATATATATATATATATATTATATATATATATATATAAAGTTCTAACAAATATATATTGGATTACTCAGTGGCTCAACGGTAAAGGTGTCAGACTAGTAAGTGAAAGGTACCAAGTTCGAATCTGAGAGTAGTCAAGTGCTTGAGAAAAAATTAGATATAACATATGAATTCGACTCAAGTGTGAAAACAGTCCTTCTCAGGACTAAGCCTGATGACGGAAGCAGAGTCCGCTTCCGAAACGTCGCGCTCAAAAAGCATAAACTGTGGAAATAGGCCGATCAACTCCACTAATATGTTTGTATCCCTAAAATTTTTGTTATAATTTTACTTTTTGTATTTAACAGTATAACGATCTAAAACAGTAACTATGGTACTATGCTCTAATGGTATCACAATCTACAAAAACTATTTATTTTGATGTTTTTGAATATTTCAGTAAAAAGGTGGCCACTGTTCCAGACTCTGCCCTACTTATCTTTTAGCTTGATAAATGATACAAAGCGTATACGTTTTGATAACAATTACAGCTATCGTTGTCAGTTTAGAAATTGATTGTTATTGAAATAAAAGTTTTGTATAATATACACGATTTGTAAAGTTAAATGGTAGGTATTTGCAATTATGAGTTTAAATCATCATAGCTTACATTTTCATATTAATTAATTGTTGAAGCTGTCGACGATAATTGTAACTGTTATCGTAACGTACACATTTTGTACTATTTATCTTGTAATACACGGTTTGTAACCTAAAGGATAAGTATCTGTAATTATGTGTTTAAATCGTGAAAGCTTCCATTTTCACATGGCCTGCGTTGTGTTTAATTAAATCAGAAAAGCTGCAGTGCAGGTTTGTGAAAACTACTGCTCGTATTTTTATGGTTTACTGATATATGCTGCGACAATATTATTGCAATTTTGTAATGACGTATGTTTATACATGCTTTCGTTTATGATTAATGTTTAACTTAATTTGATTACTATTGCTAACGATGAAAGCGGCATATAAATTGCATATAAAATGGTTGATGTGTTTAACCATGTTAATAACTAGGAATGAGATTTTTAAGTCTTTTTATTTAAATAGTGCGAATACAATAACAAGTGATACTTTACGAGTATTTTGATGTTATTTTGTGAATGTCAATTGTTTTTTGAAATTTCAATTCTAGCAACTGGCGATTTTAGCGTACACTTGTGATAAACATAAGTAAAAAGTAAAATTTTAATTTACTTTAGTATATTTACATTAACCCTAAAAATAAATTAATGTTTAAGTTGAAGGACAAAAATTTAGTATAATACTAGTACTGGCCATGTGACTTTTGGAAGACCTAACAGTTGATGTATTCCGAGCAACGTATGACTAACAATCTATTATGTAATGACGAAGTAAAAATTTATAAAAGTAATCTTCACACGAGTACACAGGGTCATTCGTATGATAAATTGGTAAGTAATTATGATTGAAAAGATTGTGAAATGATAGCATTTGACTTTGTTAAGAAAAAGCCGAAATGGTTTTAGTTTTGTAAAATCATTTCGAAATAATTATTTCTATCATTAGCCTAGAAACGATTGTTTTGAGAGTATGAGCAGAATTGTAGAAGAGTTAACCGAGGCCTGAAACTGTGAATATACATAATTATTTGTGCTGATGTTATCAGTGATTACACTTTAAGTTATTTTGGCCCTGACAATCGTTAACTAACTAATTAAAAATGATAACGTTTGCCGGTCTAAGCGTGAAACAATAGTATTTCCGGACGGAAGCGAAAAAGAAATATTACCATGCAATTGCAGTGAGATTTTAAAATAGTATAAAGAAACCGTAATCCATCAAGCTTATTTCCCTTACAAATTATTTTTAGGTTATAGTAATGTGAAAAATGTTCTACACATACAAGTCTTTGCCCTACGTAAAAACAGAATATATTCTAGTTGCATATTTGATTTGTTTAGATCTGCATCGTGTAAAGTGTAGTGTTAATGAATGAACATTTTATTTTCCGCCTACTCCAAATCCATTTCCTATTTTTAACTATCCTCTATTTAATAGGTACATACAGAATTAGCAAGTGGGCTATTCCCATGTGATTATTTTTTAAGATCTACATCTGTTCGAGCTTATTTCACGTATTTGGTATTTGGAAAGCAAGGAAAGTAGTGAACCTAAAAATATTTTTAGATCAGTTTTGAAAACTTCAACAAAGTACTAGTATATTTCGTTTATAAAATTAGGAATGTAGTGGGAATACCGGAGGTTATTTTGGACATCACGGTATAAGTTTAGAAATACCTATGCTGTGTATGTTAATTTGTTACGACGCCACGCATCTTGTTCGGTTAGAGTGCGTATGATGGACATGAAAAAAAAAAGTATAAGGATTAAGCAAACATCGGAAGTTAGCATCAGCGTGGGGCGTTTATTTTAGTTAGGCTTGTAAGGGTGTTGTTAAAGTATAAAAAAGCTTCGATTTAAAAGACTTCTGGAGTTTAAAGACGAATTTGGCAAAGTTAGAAAATCCCTGACCTAAATTCAGTTAGTCGAACTGAATTGAATTATATATCCAGGTTTTGAATAATATAATTATGTCAATTGTAGTTGAATTAGAACAAACTTTGATCGATTGATACTGACCTGCATCAAATGTCTGTAATTCAGGTATGGAGTTGTTATCCATTGACTCACGAAGTCTATGAAGATATGTAGTCATCATACGTGTGTATTCGGCTTGACTGACGTTGACCTATGAACAAACACACGAGGGTTAACAGCAAAAGCAACAGGTGGATGCCGAGTGAAAATAATATGAAAGTGATGCAAGTCAAAGACACCGGTAAATGCAAAATAATCCTTGCACGATATTAATTTTAAGAAACAGACGCTTTTGCCAGAATTTTAATATATAAATAAAATCGGTCGTATTGCATATTATTTTCATAATTGCCTAATTTGCATTGAGATTACATAAATAATACATAGGTAAATAAAATTTAGATATTTTTAGTAATTAGATGGTTTTATGTAATTAGGAAATTCCTACACTTGGGAATTCCCTAGATACCGGAACTCATCTCGAGTACATACCTTAGTAACGTCCGGAAACGCGCTAACACCTAATTCCTGTTCGAAACTCTCATCCCCAAGAATCACTCTTACAGAGCACAAAAACGTCCACGTCGCTATAAGGGCCCAAAACTGACCGCCCATAGCCAGGACCAAAACGTGTCATAAGTAAATCGGCGGATACATCGTAAACCACTTTACAGCAACGTCCATTGTTTACGCACATTTACATAAAACAAGAAACTGCAAAAATTCTTTTACTAGTATATTTCTGTCAACGATAAAACTAAACAACCGACTGCAACGATACCCACTAAAACTCGCACGCGCACCGTTCCACACACTTTTATAGTTTGTACTCGCGGAGGGGGGTTGCTTACTCCGGAAGTGGCGATTTCAACGTAGATGATGGCCTACCCCCATCTTCCCCTGAGTGTTCAATTTTTCTGAAACAACTTTTCATTAACGCTTTCTCAATTTCTGTGTAGAAATAATCAATATTTCGCGGAACTCAGGTATACCTATTTGCTGACTAAACAAGGTTGGGGGTTGTGATAACCTGAACAGCCCTTTCCTCGAAAAGTGACTACCACTCTTACTTTTCAGAAACCACTCCACTTTATTGATTATAAACAATATTTTAATAATGTATTACCGCAACTTTATTTCATCTGTAAACCAATCAACCCCATGAATCCTACGAAATTCTTACCTACCAGGAACCACCAAATTCTTTGAAATATTTCCAGCCTTTCTAAACATTCAAGGCAAAACTTTTACACATTAATTCCGCTTAACTATTAATCTTAAGAAAAGTTTTAAACGCAATACACAACTCTAACGAAGGTGTTCCAGTTGAAATTTAAGTTTCTTGCATTCGACGCTATAGGGTTAATTACTAGTCAATAATGATTGTTCACTTTTTTTTACATTAACCAAGTGACAAATTATTTTTTAACTACGCTGACAACATAATTTGTACCTATGTGACATTGATTAAGTATTACCGTAACTGCTGTCCTTTAAAAAAATGATAAATTACAACGTTAGATTTTAACTCTTAAAGCTATCATGTTAAATTAACAATAATTTCATTTTTTTTAAACCATTTAAAATTTTTTTCTAATTTGTGATTTATCTAATGACAACTTTTATTTTACAAAACACAAAGCTACCAAAAATTTATATCACAAAGTAGTAATAATTGTCAGTAATCATATTATAATTTACGTACACCAATAGGTAGGTAATTTCCAAACAGAAATCTAACATGCACAAGATAACAGTTATGTCGAAAATTCAGCATCAAAAACTATTATCATTTATTGAAGAAGATAACTGTAATTATTATTGAAATTTGTAAAAAAGTCAAAAGCTAAGTATCTTATTATGAGTGACAATCGTAAAAGTTTGCATTTTCAACAAATGATTTTAGTTATCCAAAATTGCGAGTAAACGCCACCCTAATCAATGAGACTATAAAGTACCTCTACCCTTCATACTTTTCCCATGATGAGATTATAGTAATAAAAGGTTACAGGAGAAATCGTAGTGAGTCACGTATTACTTCATACAACGTAACCGATTCATTGAAATGCATGATTGATTATGAAGTGTCAGCTAAAATTTTCTGAATTGTAACCGCTAGCGTTACATTAGCATTGTTGAAGCAAGAAATTAATAAGTCTTTTTCGCGAAAGTCAAAATGTAAATGTGTGCAAGAATTTTTAAATTAAACGGATCATTATTGAATAATGTGTATAATTAGGCGCTAACTATGCGCCATTTTTCACCATTAAAATTAAATTTTGCGCTCCAATAGGAAATACAATAATTGTATAAGCACGTTTAACTTCACGAAACCGCGAACTATTGGACACATTTCTAATGCAGTAATTAGGCGCTATTTTGCGCCGTTAAAACAAAATTTGTTGTTTTTATAAAATTACATTGACAAGGCCGTGAACTTCTGCATAAATCACGTTTTCCTTAAGCGCCAATGATACACTGTTTTGCGCCGTTAGAATGAAATCCTGCGCCCCTATAGGAAATAAGTTATTACAAACATTTCTTCGGCAAGACTAACTTCGTATTCTTATGAATAAACTAATCGTTTATGCGCGATACTTAGCCATCTATTATGCGCTGTTTTTCTCAGTTAAACCAAAATTTTGTGCCTCTACAGGAAACAAGTTGTGGTAAAAATTACATCGACACGGCTAACTTCACAACAGTGAACTTCTGCATAAATTAATTTTTCCTTACGCAGTAATTAACCCCCATTAGAATGAAATTTGCGCCCCTACAGGAAATAAGTTATTGCAATAATTGCATCGACAAGACTAACTTCATATTCTTATGAATAAACTAATCGTTTCTGGCGCGATAAACAGGCATCTATTATGAGCTGTTTTGCGCCGTTAAACCAAAATTTTGTGCCTCTACAGAAAATAAGTTATTGTAAAAATTACATCGACACAGCTGACTTGACAGCCGTAAACTTCTGCATAAATCAATTTTTTTCTTATGCAGTCATTAAGTGCCAATAATGCGCTGTTTTACGCCGTTAGAATAAAATTTTGCGCCCCTATAGGAAATAAGTTATTTCAAAAATTGCATCGACAAGGCTAACTTCCTATTCTTATGAAAAAACTAATCATTCCTTGCGCGATAATTAGGCATCCATTATGCACTGTTTTGCGCCGTTACACCCAAATTTTGGGTTCCAACAGGAAACAAGTTATTGTAAAAATTAATTCACAGCCGTGAACTTCTGCGCAAATCAATTTGTTCTCATTTAGTAATTAGGCGCCAATTATGCGCCCTTTTGAGTCGCTTAAATAAAATTTTGCGCCCTCAAAGAAACTTCATAATATGAATAAACTAATCATTTCTTGCGCAATTTTGCGCGGTTGAAGTTAAATTTTGCACCCTTATAGAAAACAAGCTATTGTAGAAATTACGTCGACAGGACGAACTTCAAGTTGCGAACTTATGTAGAAACTTAATTTTCGCTTATGCGTTAATTAGATGCTAAAGCTAATTATGGGGTTTGCGTAAAACAGCACATAATTGGTGTCTAATTACTGCATTGTAGTGGGTAAGCAACCTTATGAATTTAAAACGTAGCTTTAACATTAAATAGAAATTTTTATATAAAAATATTTCATAAGTAATTCATAACCATAAGCATATTTACAGGAAACACACGAGTTGGAATTCATTTAGGGTTAAAATTAGTAAGAATAATGTAAAATCCAATGAAGTTAATGTTAGAACAAATTTAGTATAGCCATAATGTAAGACAATGGGTTAAATATAAGTAATTAAATGTAAACATATCTATAATGTAACAAGTGAAGTAATACAATAAAATAAGAAAAATCCCATAACTACAAATGTACGTACAAGTTCACGGCTCAGTAAAGCCCTGTCGATGTAATCTTTACAATAACTTGAAGGGATTTATTATGAAGTTCGTGGTTGTGAAGTTAACCATATCGATGTAATTTTTACAATAAAATGTATAATCGGTGCAAAAAAATCAATATAGTTTTTGCAATAACTTATTTCTTAAGGGGCGCAAAATTTTATTTTAGCGACGCAGGACAGCGCATAATTGGCGCATAGTTACTGCACAAGAAAAAGTTGATTTATGCAAACGTTGACGGCTGTGAAGTTAGCCGCAGTGTGCAATAACTTCTTTTCTATATGGACGCAAAATTTAACTTTAACGGCGTAAAACAGTGCATAATAGATACCTAATTATCGTGCAAGAAAGATTCATTTATTCCTAAGACTACGCAGTTAGCCTTATTGCTGTAATTTTTGGAATAACTTCTTTCCTGTGGAGGCGCAAAATCTTATTTTATCGGTGAAAAGTTCAAGGCTATAAAGTTAGCGGCGTCGTATAAAAACTTTCTCCTATATGGGCGCAAAATATAACTTTAATGACGTAAAAAAGTACATGATAGGTGCCTAATTATCATGCAATAAAAGATTAATTTATTTCTAAGGCTATAAAGTTAACCTTACAGATGTAATTTTTGCTATAACGTATTTCCTATGGGAGCGCAAAATTTTATCTTAGCTGTTCAACACGATGCATAATTGGCGCTTAATTACTGCATAGGAAAAAATTGATTTATACGGAAATTTATGACTGTGAAGCTAGCCGTATCGATGTAATTTTACTTCTTTTGTATAAGAGCGCAAAATTTTATTTTAACGGCGTATAATAACTCATAATTGGCCGGTAATTACTGAATAAGAAAAAAATTATGTATGTGAAAGTTTACGGTTGTGAAGTTAGCCGCGTCGATGTAATTTTACAATAACTATAAGGGCGTAAAATGTTATTTTAAGAGCGCAGAAAGGCACATAATGGGTTCCCAATTAAAAAAGATTAATTGATTCATAGGGTTATGAAGTTAGCCTTGTTGTTTTAATTGCTTGAATGACGTATTTCCTGTATAAGCGCAAAATATTATTTTAGCGGCGCATAATTGGTGCCTAATTACAACATAAGAAAAAAGTGATTTATGCAAACGTCCATGGCTATGAAGTTAACAATGTCAGTGTAATTTTACAATAACTTTTTTCCTGTAAAGGCGCAAAATTGTATTTTAACGGCCCAAAATGGTGCCTAATTATTGAATAAGAAAAGAGTGCTTTATCCAAAATGTTCTGCGTGTTTATATAATTTTTTCTACAGCTTATTTCCTATTGAGGAACAAAATTTAATTTTAACCGCGTAATATGGCACAGAATTATACATAACTTCAAATCACGTGATTGAAAAAAGGCCCTGCACCCACCTTCAAAAGTATGAGCAATGTTTAAGAACGGCGCAAAGCCGTAGGAATTCTCTTAAGCCACCACATAACTCCTTGCAATACATCCTAAGATCCCTTTAGCAGGAATTTGAAACTGTTTCAACACCTGGATGCAACATCTAGCATCCTGCATCTCGTTTCACCATCTAGAAGTTGGTTTGAATATCTCGAATTAAAGTCTTTTGGCAGACATCTTCGTTCTCTATTTTGTAACAAGTTTCAATACTTTGGCTGAGTATCTTACAATCGCTCTTATATCTTGAATCTGGTTTCAATCTCTTGGACGAGCATCAGGTCTTTTTAGCAGAATTGGCTAAGATACTCTATTTCTACATATTGAAGCGGATTTAAATATCTTCAAATAACGTACTTTTGGTAGTATTCAATACATTTGGCCTGCATCTTAAAACAGGTTTCGTTATGCTCACTAAGCAACTTGTATAATAAGCAAATACAAGTTATTTCTTACCATATACCATTTTTAAATAGCTTGTTCACTTCTGGTATGGTTAAATACTAAGTACACCAAGTTTAAACCGATCAAATATAATTTAATATGCGCACTGCATTCAAATTCTTAATAATTATACCAGGAATTAATTACACAGACTAAAACAAATAATTTAGATCAACAAATCATAAACTGCGTGTTCCAAGAAAAACAAGCAGACCTTGAAGAATAAGACTGAATGAACACCAAGGGCGCATCAGTAAAACCGAAAGACATAACTCGCGAATTGCGGATCATGTATGGGAACAACCATCGAGCCAAAAAAACTGGACTCATCGGAAGCTGAAAGATGCATCTCATACAGATGTGGCAGACCAAACCATAAGCTAAGTAAGTTTAGAAATAAAACTTGTATGGCTACCAGTATTATGACATATCGCCGATGCAATAACCCATCAGGTGACCATAGCAACAATGCACCTCATCATGACACCTCATTTAGATTTAAGATTTAGGCTGGCAAGTTACAACAAACCATCATAAAGATCGTTACTGTCCTTCTTAGGGTTTGTCATAATAGTACCTAGTGTTTTTTGGCAGAAACCTAAAACTGGTTTCAGTATCTTGGTCTAAAATCTGGGCTTCTCCATTTGGTTTCAGTATCCAGTGTCAATATCTCGAAATAAAGTCCTTCGCCTCGAAGCTGTGTCAACATCTCGAAATAAGGTTCTTTAGGCAGAACTCAACGTCTAGTTGCTGCATCTTGAGGCAGGTTTTAACATCTTGGCTCAGTATCTTGAAATCGACCTTACATCTCAAATCTGGTTTGAACAGCTCGGAATAAGGTTCCGTTTTCTCGTATGACTCATACCCGAAACATAGAGGTTATACCTTTCACTTATGACTCATCACTTGCACTTTTTGGATTACGTGACGTCTTTGGCTTTTCATCGCTCCGTCAAAGTACAACTTTCACTTTTTAATTACTATGTTCACTAATTGGGCAAAACATGAAAATATTTATTTATCATATCAAATTCTGATCCTGCACATCGGCATTAATCTTATCAACTGGTACCTTATTAGATTATTTTCTTGTTTGCCCAATTTGGCTAAGTTACTTAATTTGTTTGTGTTTTCATATTTTGTGTTAGAGCGTTTAATTGATTGCTAGTGTCTGTTTACGGGTTTGCACGTATGTGGCGTTGTGTTGTTTGTTTTTGTATTACTCGCATGTTGATTAATGGCGTACTTTATTTGGGTGGTTGGGTCCATGTGTACTGATTTGCATGTGCTCCTTTATTTGGGTGATATTGATATTGGGTATATTGCGTAAGCATTTGGTGGATAATTGACTTGTTTGCTAGTTTTTTTTTGTTTTTGTGGTATTTGGGCTTCATTTCTCCTCAATTTTTTTTTGCATGTCTCTATGTTATCTTGTTTTCTTGTGCGTATGCTTGTGCATGTTTGAGAGTTTTGTCGTGTGCTTGGTAGCTACTTTGTTGTGGTTTGAGTTATTATGGGTATGTGCACGTGTTGTTACTAGCTGTTTAATTATGTTGCAGGATTTTCACCATGCAGTTTGTGCGTGCGTGTGTGCGCGTGTATGTGTGTGTGCACATGTTTGTTAGTTTTTTTGCGTGCTTGTTTGCTTGTGTGTGCCTATGTTTAGTTAGTTTAGTTAGTTTTTTTAGTATATTTTCTTGCTTGTCTTACTTGTAATTGGTTGTTTGCCAATTCCTGGGTTGTTTGGGATAACTTATTACATTATGTTGTAAGATTATTAAATTATACTGGTCCTTGTCTTTTCGAAGTTTTTTTAAGATAGCCAGCCAATGTTGTCTTTGTCTAACAAGCAGTTTTCCAATACCTGTAATTAGAAGAACTTAAATAATGCGGTAAAACTTACTAGAAAGTATTACTGGTGAGAAGATAGTGAAATCAGTTTTGAGGTTCCTGCCAAACAGACGTTAGGTGGGGCCCTAAGAAACCCTAGAAAAGGCAGTTTGTATCTTTATGATGGTGGTTTGTGATTCATCATTGGTAGTAGTCAAGCCATGGTAATGGAGTCGACGATGCTTGGCATCGAACGTGTGTTTAAATCGTAAATCAGTTCAGGAGGTACTACGCAGACAGTTCAATTATATAATTAGAAACTTGTTTATATTATAAGTTTTTTAATAGCCAGTAGTGGTTATATACAACTTGTGCACTGTCTTTAAGGTTTTCTGATTCGTGAATAGGTGGCCATATAGGGTTACACTGCACTACGATAGAACAGATTACACGACATATGTCGTTTTTTTTTGTGATAACAGACACGTACAATGGCCATTCATCTTCATTTGTGAGTAATAGGCCATATGTTGGGGTCGATAACTTGCATATTTGCAATCTGTACGAACAAGGTATTCCAGTGATACATGTATTATAGTAAGTTGTGCATTCAAAATTTTGTTGTCCTTGTACATTACATAACGTGTCCGTTAATAACATTGGATTAAATCAATTAAAATGACGCTTTGTTTTGATCAAATATAAAAGTACTTGAGGGTTCGTATCAGGTATTATTTTAGTATCTATTTCCCTAAGCAGAGCTTATTAAGGAAATTTGTCTAAAATAGCTATGTCTGTTAAAGATACCGCTAGACTTTTTGGTCTACAGTTAATAGTTTTTGAGAAATTTACAAAATGTATTTTAACTCTCTCTATATAGCAACGTTACCGATTCTAACGAAAATTTGACAGAATCGAAATATTTCCGAAGCAACATTATATACATGGTCTTTCCTACAACATTGTTCTGTCAATATCATGGTAACTACATTGTAGATAGGAACCTTTTTTATATCAATGTCTGTTTCACACTTTTTTTTACTTCTGGAAGTGAGCATTCTAGTTCAAACCACTAAATTGAAATGTTTGAAAAATGTTCCTATATAAAAGTACACTCACATCGCTATCAGAAAAATTTTGCTACAACGAGCTGATGAGATCTTCTACCAAAATTCCCTGGTGTGAACGAATTTAGAAATATAGTCACCTAATGCGAAACTAGAGGAGCTGCATATAAAAGCGGTCATCAAATACCCAAAATGGATTTATTGTACATTACCTAAAATTTAAATAAACAAAAAAAAGTAGAAGAGAGAGTGTCATCAACGAATAAAATCCCTTCGTTTACACAAATGTTGCAATCGTTAGAAATGAAAGTATTTTAAACAATGCTAAATTTGTAAAATTAAAAATACACCTCTAATGTAAAAGTTTCTGGATCAGCACTTGTATTTTGATTGACTATCATACATCAAACAACAGTGAAGTGTATTAATTACATCTAAACCACCAGGTAACAAGCAAGTTTTTGGCTTGGAAAATCAACTATGCGTCACATTTCAAGATAGCAGACAACTTGTCTCCATTTAACGAATTTTTCTATTTCTTGTTGGTATCCTTTAATATACATAGCCACCACGACATTTCCTTTTCCTCCTGATAATATAACAAGCTCATTGTTGTCCTTGAGGTATTCAAATCAGTTGTTTTTTCTTTCGTCAGATTCTGTTTTGGCGTTTAAGCTCTTCTCATAACATGAGAAACGTTCTGTTGTATACATCCTTTCTATTATTGTACATGTTGATGCTCGATGGTTTTATTCCACAAATGACGTTTTTGATTTTGTTTGTGTTTGTGACTGCATGTGTGGGCAACGTATTCCTTGGTGTTGTCCATTTCCTTCTGATTCTTCATAGTTAATTAGATATTCTGAAAATTGGTCAATGATGTTCCATAAGGTACGGTGAATTATTTTGCTTAGCTGTGGATATAATCCTAACAAATTTTGGTTGTTGTCCACGTAAAGATCCAAACGTGTACGCGGCTGCTATATGGATGCCTAGTTATCTGAGTGTTGATCTCCGTGGTGCTGGTCTTAAAAAGATCGCTTTCGTTGTAACGACGTAGAGAAGTCGCATTTTCCAGGTTCAGGTTGCTTTTATTCTTCTGTCTTTGGTTGTAGTTACTGGAACTCGCTGGTGGTGAGAAATGCCTCTTATATAACGTAATTTTGTAGTCTGATGGGTACGGTTTGATTTTTAAGTCCCGTACTATATCCTTCCAGAAATGAATGTAAAATGATTGTTTTAATTTTACCAAAAATGAATGAATTTTGAAGTTGTAAGTCAGATGCTACGCATGGTTTTTAAGTGAGACAAAATTAATATTCAAACAGGCTTAGAAATAATTTCATTTATGATTCGAATTAATTAACTTAATTCTTTTTTGAGAGCTGTGCGGAACTTAATTACTTTATTTTTCACCAAAATTTTTCTTTGAGTTTGTGGGTTCATCAAAATTAAAAAAATTAACTTACTTTTTGTCACTTTAAATGAGATTACTTTTCCTCAAAAATAAAAAAAAAACCTTTAAATAATATCAAACCTAAAAACTACCTAAATTAATTATTGTTTTGCGTTCCCACCTTCGCTTAGAAACAAATGTTTACTGTTGGATGTTGTAGTGTATATTATTCAGGTATAAATAGGTTCATTGTACAACGGAGAGATAAATGTGCCCTTGGCAAAGCATTTTCCATTATCTAACGCACGGTTCAGGAAGTGGTTTTACGAATTCCTGCAAAAATGTTGTGCGACGACTTTGACTTGAACGACTCCAATCGGGTAATTCCTTGATATGCGTGTATTTTATGCACGCATGTATACTATCCAAGCTAGAATGCGCGTTCAAAGCTCTGAGTTTAGGGCAAATCAGATATGTGTTCAAAATTGAATAATAAGGTAAGCTGACTGCAGTGACATAAAAAAGGGAATCAGATCCAAAAGGTCTTTACTTAATGGTAGGAAGGCCTGTTCGATAAGTTTAATTCGTTTTTTACCCATGTCGCAGTTGCAGGAAAAGGAAAAGGCCAGGTATTTCATTCCCTCCCCAAGGGGGAGGGCGGGTTGTTCGAGCTTTCCAAGCTCCTTCAGCCACAATCATGGATTCCCAGCATACATACATACACTACGTATATATGCATGGTGGGATTAAGGATGAGTGTGGTCAGGATAGGATCGGAAGGAACAGAGTTAGGGTTCGGAAGGGGAAAATACTATCCCAGCATTCGCCTAAGTAGCCTCACATGGTGTGCATATACGCAGTGACCATGCCGCTACATGTGTATGAGGAAAACCCCCTGAAAAAACCTCATACAAGGTAGACGGTGACTGGAATCGAACCCATTACCTCCCGAATGCTAAGCAGGTCGTGTCACCACTACGCTACCAGGCTCGGTGTCGCGGTTGCCCCAATAGTATTACTCCGTTTAATCAATCGATCGCATTAAAGTTATGTAAATCCAATGCATCTTTTTGCGCCTAATCCAAACAAAGTAATTATAGATAAAATAAAATCACTAAACAACACTTTTTCTACAGAGGTAGATGTAAAGGTGAATAAGTTTTGAGCTAGTGAAGTATCTGTCTTAATTCATAAGTTGTTGTTCATTATTTTTCTTCTGAATTCAAACAGCCAAAAGTTTATTCACTTCACAAAAGTGGTGATAAAAATTTACTTCCAAACTATAGACCATTGTCAATTTTAGGCAGATTTTCAAAAATTTTTGAAAGCATAATAAAATCTAGACTTTTGAATATTTACAAAAATTGAACTACTAACACATTGCCAGCCTTAAACGGTTAGTAACCACTAGTCTAAGGTTTTTGAGCTTGTACATTCCAGATGATTGTTTACAAAGCTTGGATATTACGGAATTCGTGACAATTGTTTACCTTTAATAAAATCATATTTAACTGGTCATCAAGTAGTTGGAACTAATTATTTAAGTAATAATGAAATAAAAAAAGTATCAGTCTATTAGAAGAACGGTCACGCACGGAGTTTCGCAAGGTTCAATTTTAGGACCCCTTCTGTTCTTAGTATTCATTAACGATTTTTCTGATAGCGTAAACAACGTCTTTGCAACGACACGCCGATGATATTTGTACAAATATATGTGGTAAAACTATACGTGAAATTACTTCCAAACCTCATAAGCTCATTCAATTCAAAATTGGTAACAAATTAATATTAAATAATAAAAAGTAAAATTTGATGGCGAACATGAGTGATAAACAATACAATGATAGTTTCGACAACGGGTTGATACTATACTAGCATACCTACATATACCTACAACCAAAATTGTGGGAGTAATTATTTATTGATAATCAATTTGACTGATAATCAATTTGACTTTGGTGCACAGACAAGTGAGGTAGTAATAAAACTAAACAAAACTGTGTATTGCTTACGCACATGAAAGGCATTATGTGAGATTACTGCATTGTGTCCCGCAACCTCGTTTTAAAAAGCACAACTAAGCCATACCTAACGAGTAACTGAAATCCATTAGGTATCAGTTTCTCAAATCTGTTTAGTAAGTAATAAGGTAAACGTAATTTAGACCAGCGTTTCTCAAAGTGCCGTCCGCTGACCAGCATCGGTTCTGCGAACAGAAAGACGCCGGTCCGCAAATTCTCACAATTAAGCAATATAGAAATATAATTTATGATCTGACCCAAGCGGTCAGGTACTTACCTCCGGTCCCACCGTCTGGTACGAATTAGCCAGATTACACTACAGATTACACTTCGGTTACTGAATGTTATTTGTTGCGTTTGATTCTGAATTTAGTTCATATTAAAGTATTTTGTGCCTTTATACCGATCATATAAAAGATAACCTTGAAAATTATTGCTTGTTTTATCATTTATTTTTCATATAAAGAAAATGGTATCAAGAGATTTTTTTAAATTCTATGCTGTACATTCCGCTTTACATTGATTCATAGTGGTAAAACACTTGTGTAAGCTTAGGCCCATTTGATTTTTATGACTAAATTCGATTTCGGTCAAGGGTGGCATGTTTAAAAGAAATATTTCAAACGGAACTTTTAAAATTGTTTTAAACATATACTTAGTAGATTTAAAAACATTTGTTTTAACATAATATAACATAACCTTTACGCCATTCCCTTGCGGGGTAAGCAAAACAATCCCTGCCTCTTTATTTTTCATTCACAATCTTTCTCCATGCTTTTCTATCTCTGCATACCTCCCTAGCTTCCGCAAGATTCATACATTGTCTCTGACATGTGCTTTTATTTTTAAAACTCCTTATCTTTCATTCCTTTATATTACATTCTACTACATTCAGCCAAGTATTACGCGGCCTACCAGGCCCGGCCTTACCTCTAATCTCACCCACATACATTTTCTTCGTTAATCTTGGTTATTCATTCTATCAATGTGACCAAACCAAAAAAAAAAAAAGGAAAAGGCCACGTATTTCATTCCCTTCCCAAGGGGGAGGGCGGGCTGCTCGAGCTTTCCGAACTCCTACAGCCACAATCATGGATTCCCAGCATACATACATACATTACGTATATATGCATGGTGGGATTAAGGATGGATTTGGTCAGGATAGGATCGGAAGGAACGGAGTTAGGGTTCTGAGGGGGAAAATACTACCTCAGCATTCGCCTCAGTAGCCGCACATGGTTTGCATATACGCAGTAACCATGCCGCTACATGTGTATGAGGAAAACTCCCTGAAAAAACCTCATACAAGGTAGACGGTGACGGAATCGAACCCATTACCTCCCGAATGCTAAGCAGGTCGTGTCACCACTACGCTACCAGCTCGGTGACCAAACCAACGTAGTGTACCACTTTTACACCCCATCCGTCATCGTCCTTTCCTCGCCACACTCCTTCATTATACAGTCATTCTTTAACTTATCCCTTCTCGTTTTATCACATGCGTTTCTCAAGAATCTCACACCCACGGAATTGATTTTTTTTTCGTGCTTTTTTTACATATACATGTCTCACTTCCATACAGTACTGACGGGACACACACGCTACTATAGATTGCTCGTTTCGCAGTTAGGCTCATGCTTTTGTTTCTCATTATCGTCCACATACTTTCAATCACTTTCATTCCGGCATTGACCCTTCTTCCAATCTCGCCATCCATTGTACCATCTGCAGTAAACAATCTCCCCAGATATACCAACTGGTCCACTTGTTTAACAATTTCCTTTTGCATAGTAAATACTCTACTATCGTTTTCACCTTCACGATTGAACACCACAACTTTAGTTTTGTTCATGTTTCCCTTTAGGTCCATACTCTCACAGACTATCAAACTTTCTCAGAGCAGTTTGTAGCTCATTCGTACTGTCACCTAATAAGACCGTGTCATCTGCATACACCAGAACTCGTACATTTACGTACCCAACCATTTGTATCGGTACATGCTTGCTAAACGCATTTATCCATGTATACATTGAACAACCACGGTGACATCACACAGCCTTGGGGCACTTCTTACTCAATATTAAAGTATTCACTCACACCTTCTCTCACCCTAACACATTCCCGGCTACTGCTGGATACTGCCATTATTCGGTTTATTGCACCTTTATTTACGCCATATTCATTTAATATTTGCCACAGCTTCTCCCTATTCACTCTGTCGTATGCTTTCTCCAGATCTATAAACGCACAGTACACCTTCTTTTTTACACTTAAACACTTTTCGATCATCTGCTGGAGAGCAGTCATCTGATTAACACATCCTCTCCCTGGTTTGAAGCCACCCTGCACATCCCAAATCTTAGTTTGTGTAGGTTTTCGTACTCTATCAATCAGTATTGTTCGAAATACTTTACCAGGTTCACTGAGCAAACTTGTTCCTCTGTAGTTCTTGCAATCGCTCTTGTTCCCTTATACAGTGGTACAATGATCCCGCTCTTCCAATCACTCGGCACTTTTTCACGCTTAAGGCATACATTGAACAATTCGCAAAATCTTGGCATAAGCTTTGCACCTCCATACTTCAGCATTTCATCTACGCCTGATTCTTTACCGTATTTTCAACCATCCTACCGTTTTCTCTATCTCATTTATCCAAATATCCTCCTCAGTTTCATTCAGCATTCCTTCATTCTTATTTTCCTCATTACTGTACAGCTTTCCGAAATATTTTTGCCAGCATTTCCTTACATCACAATCGACCCATACTTTCTGTTTTGGGCCACGTTTTGTATTTTTGACCCATTTCCAGAAGAGCTTTTTGTTTCCCTCAAAATCATTTTGCATTTTCTCTCTTTCCACAGCCATCACTTCCTCTTTACTCTGTACTCTGTACTCCTCATACAGTCGCCTTTTCTTAGTTTCATTTCTGCCAGCAATCATTGCCATGTACGCATCTTTTTTCCTACATACTGCCTTTTTTACCGATTCTTTCCACGAAGCACATTTTTTCTGTCTACCTACAGTCACTCTTCCACATATCTGCTCGGCACAATTGACAACACCGTTTTTCAAGCTTATACATGCACTTTCAACGTCCGTGTCTTTTATTTGTTCATTCCACACTGTCTCAGTCACGTTCAACTCTTTACTCACAGCATCTGCATATTTCATTCTCGCGCCATTATTATATGTTTTAAACATATTTTAAATGCGACTTAAATACGATTTAAACAAAATTCTTTATTAGACGTTGGAATTAGTAGTAAATAATATACTTCACTGATTCTGATGAAATTAAAAAAAAACTCGGTTATAATAGTTTTTTTTTTGCTTAAATGCGCCCCAATTTCAAGTTCGATTTAGTCTGCTTGGTTTTTTGAAACGCGTTTTTTTCTCAGCGTGGTAAAATAGATATAAGTAATAATAATAATCTTAATCATGGAACGAATTACATGCTTATTGGTACATAACCAATAATAATGAAAAACATGAAATCAAAGTATTCTCTTTGATAAAGAAAAACTATATAACAAGATTTCAGTTATAAGGACCGATGTATAATTTTTGATCATAGATGGTGAAAAGAGGTCCACTGGATGGATTCGTAATAAGGGAACACACAGATGCTTCTGATTCGGAAGATACTAGCGATGATTCAATTCAAGTACCTTCAACAACAAAACGAGTTCGCTTGACATTCAAACGCCAATATCAGGAGTATTAAAAACACAATGTGTCGTATGCAGTACTATTGTATCAAACGATTCCATGAAACCATAGAAATTAAAGAGAAATTTAAATAGTAAGCATAAAGAATTGAAAGCCAATATAATTTTTTGAAAGAAAGTATGCTGATTTAAAAACCCAACGGAAACAGATGTTACACATAAACGTTGCTGTTCTCCGCGCTTCTTATAAAGTCGCTCTTCGCATTGCTAAAGCTAAAAATCTATGTACGATAGGTGAGACGTTAATCTCAGACTGTATTAAAGATGTTTGTCTGGAAATGTTAGGTGAACAGGCGGCTAAGATATTATCACAGGTGCTAATCTCAAATGACACAGTTGCTCGCCGAATTCACGACATTGACGTTGAAGGTCACCTTTACAATTTGACGAATCCACAGATATTGCCAAATAAGCAATTATTTTACTGTATGTGCGATTTGAACAAGACGGCAACTTAAGAGAAGTGTTTTTTCAGCCTCACTACCAACAAAAACCACTAGCTCAGACATATTCAAAGCTCTGGTGAATAAATGTGGGAAGAATTTCAAATTTTGTGTTGGTGTATGTACTGACGGTGCTGCTGCAATGACAAGACGACACTCGCTCAAATAAAATAGATTGCACCTGATTATAAGTCAACACACTGCTTCATTCACAGGGAAAATCTGGCAACCAAAAAAATGTCTCCAGAACTTAGCGACGTGCTGAGTGAAGTAATTAATGTTGTTAATTATATACAGGCAAATGCTTTGAATTCGCGTGTTTGATGCATTGTGTACTGAGATGGAAGCTGATCGCCAGCAATTACTGTTACATGCTGAAGTACGTTGGTCGTCGAAGGGAAAAGTTCTTTCAAGAATATTTGAACTTCTGAACGAATTGATAAATTTTCTGCAAAATAAGAAACCAAATTGGACGCAACATTTCTTGGATTCAAACTGGGTAGCAAAGCTTGCGTATTTGGTTGACATTTTTAAAATCCTAAACGAACTGAATGTCTCAATGTAGGGAAGGATGACATCCTGTATCACGATTGCTGACAAGATTGATGGGTAAAAGCGAGAATTAGAGGGTTGGAAAAATCGGGTGTCAAGGAATCGTTATGATATGGTTCATCGATGAAAGAGAACAAGAAATAAATATTGTATCTGTAAGCACTGTTGTCCATGGCCACCTATCAAAATTGGCAGACCGTTTGATCTCTATTTTCCTCCAGAAGAAGATCCACGCAAAGAAAATGGATGGCTCCGAAATCCTTATCCACCTCTGACAGCCAATTTGCCAGTCAGTATGGAAAACAAATTATTGGAATTTGCAGCGAACGAAGGATTAAGAGCAAACTTTCAAAGAATGTCCCATTCATCATTCTGGATAAAAGTTAAGGCAGAGTATCCAGAACTTTCAAACTTTGCTCTGAAGAAACTTATCCCGTTTCTAACTACATATCTTTGTGAAATATGATTTCCCACAATGTGCGTGGTTAAGACGAAGTATAGAAATAAGTTAAACATACATTATTCGTTACATGTGGCATTGTCTTCGATAGAACCGCGAATAGAGAGATTAGTCGCAAATAAACACGCGCATCTCTTTCGTTAATTTTATAATTATCGATTTGTAATCGATACACTTTCTCAAACACTTAGAGAACCCCTAATTTAGACGATACGTTAAAATTAAAATCAAAACTGTAAAAGGAAGTGCGACATTTGAAGATGTCCCTAGAAGTATGCCAAATCATAATATTTAATGAATTAGAAGTACAGGTGCAATAGCTCAGGATATACGAGAATGGAGAGGTCAGGCAGTCTTGTGAGTCGAAGCAGAAGCTAACCTAGCGTCAGGTACTGGAGATCTGGAAGTGCTAAAGAAAAAATGTTGGACTGTGCGCAAATTTACATGAACTTGAATAGAAAAGTATGAGGACCATAGCCCGGAAAGTGAATGTTTCGTCAATTCTCGAAAGGGAAACAGAATCCATTTTTAATTTGTAATATACACCGTGAGCGGCTAAATTATGGAATAAATTCAATAATTCTTAAATCGGCAACTTCAGAGAAAAATCCCGATACCAGCCGATTTTTATTTTTAGACGCGCGGTTGTTCAGGTTATTAATTTATTTTTGAGGTTACCTATGTAAGCGTGATGACGTCATTGATGATTTTCTTTAATGGAAAGGAGGTGTTGCAATGGAACTTTTGAGAGATCTTTTAATAATCTAATCAGTCGTAGCAATAATTTCGAGTATTTGCGTTACGTATACAGGGTGATTCAAGATTATTGTTGTTCTATAAAAATACAAGCGAACTAAAAAAGAAAACTATTCCAAATTTGGTATGTAGACATAATAGGTCATGATCTATCTTTTAAAACTATTTTCAAAAGTGCAACGTTGCCACTTCTACCAGAAACCCAAGGCAACTTTGAAAATTCAAATTGAATATCCTGTATGTTATTGCATTTTCGGATTCTGCATAAAATTCTAACCAACTTTTGTTAATATTTCCCTATACTCGTCTCTAAGCGTTACCTCTAAAATAAAATAATAATCTGATCAACCGCACACTTAAAAATAAAAATCGACTGGTTTCGGAATTTTTTTCTGATTTTATTTGGTTTGAAAGTTCTGTCATAATAATCTTTGGAAAAAAACTGAAGATCCGAGAGTTGCTACAAGACTAAGCATACTACCTAAAGAAGGTCACCAAGACCAAAATTAAGGACAGCAAGATAAGAGAAGAAAAACAACTTCAACTAATACGACAGGAGGCATTTTCAAATTCCCATATGTATGGGTTATGAAAAAACGAGAAGACGGGTGCTCCATTGAGACCAATCGTCAGTTGAATCTGGTCGCCACTAGAACAACTAGCAAAATATTTAGCGCAACAACTACAAACATATACGGAACAAGCGGAATCCTACGTGAAGAACTCCAACCACCTCATCGAGATTTTCGAGAATCAAACAGTAAACTAGAATCATCTACTAGTGAGCATTGAATATCGTGTTACTATTTACAAACATCCTTATCAACGAGTCGCTGGAGATAATCAAGGATAAACACCGAATACCGAAAGACATCATGACACTGACGGAACATTTTCTAAGGAATACCCACTTATTCATGCGTTACTTGAAAACAGAAATTATAAATACCGCCAGTCTCAAACCGTCATTATTGTAGAGATACGTCGACCACACCTTCGATATATGGCCATATAGTAGAGAACAGCTCGAAAAGTTCTTGGAATATTTAAACAGCCCCAATAACAAAGTTAAGTTTACCATGGAAGTGGAGGATGAGAACAAACTACCATTCCTGGACGTGCTGATACACAATAAGGATGGGCACCTTGGTCGCATCCTGTACAGGAGAGCCACCTATATCAACAGACACCGTAACGTCAAATCTCATCATCATCCGCCGCAGCTGCAGTCAGTTGTTAAAATATTGGTGATCAGGTCAACAAAACTCGCGGACTCAACTCAACAAAAAGGAGGAGATGACAACATTAACAACCGTGCTACTGCAAAATGGATTTACAGTGAGGAACAACCGAAATGCTTCAAGACCAGCAAAACCGAGACCCACAGAGGAGCATTAACCACCAGCAGCCAAGATCACGCTTCCGTATGTAAAAGGAACAACAACGAAAATTATTAGAAAATACAGCCTATAGACAATGTTCAATACGGATAGAAAAATGTCTTCAGTGCTGTCAACACTGAAAATCAAAATTAACTTGGAGAGGCAAGGAGTCTGCATCATCTCTTGTGAAACATATGACAAGGTATACATAGGACAAAGAAACAGGAGGATCAACGTTCGACACGAAGAACACGGTAAAGCTGTGGTGAAAAAGACATTTACACCGTCTCTAGCGCAGCACATCGGCAGTACATCACACACCATCGCATTTGAAAATACCAGGTTGATATCCAACTTAAAAAAAAACATTTGAGAGGCGAGAGACGATTCTCAACAATTGTACAACACGTACAATACTGACTTTCGCAAGAATTCTCTACGCCAGCAACGCCCACGATAGGAAGAACAGCAAACAACACCAAGAAAACGTTAAAGGGGAATGTAGGCGAAGTGAAAGTGGCGAAATTATACAACACCAGATACAAGCAGGAGATCGGACAGTGAACATCAGTTCGATTCGAGTAACATGGAGCCGAGCCAAGCAGTTGGAGAGAACCTGAAGATGCCAAATGGGACTTTGTAAAGGTAAAACCAAAATGGTACTCGACACAACTCAACAAAGTCAAAATCAGTGAAAATATGTCACTAAGGGTCTACTGGTGAAATAGATTTATACAGCGGAAAGCTTTCATGAACTAGATCTTAAAATAATGGTCTAACAGGGAACCATAATGTTCACTTGAAGTGAAAACACTCCCCTTTACCTGAAATTATACTTCAAAAATACCTACGCTACGGTCACTTACACTTCGGTATCAACTCCACGTAAAATTATTTGCACAATTATCAAAAAAAAAATGATAACTGACCAACACAGTAATTAATCGTTCAATTTAAAATGAATAATCGTCACAACAAGAATAAACAAAACGCGATCGTATATTTAAAAGCTCCTATAATCTAGTTAGGGGAGAGTGGGGCAAGTGAGTCATAGGGGGCACGTGAGTCTTTCGGAATAATTCATAAAACCGGCATCATAGCCGATAACAGTCAGTGCAGTTTATAATTGTATCAACAGGTGCGTGTTACTGATAAAAAATTAGATGAAAATTAGTAAAACTAAGGTAAATATGAATATTTTTTTATTTTACGTTTTGTTATATTATATTTAAGGTAAATTACGTAAGGATTTTTCATAACTTAAAGTAAGTATCAAGCTATTTCATCATGGGCGTGACATAACCTTTGTGCAATACCGGCCGATATTTACAATGTTGCCAAATGTATCTGTTCTTCTTTGATTTATTTTTTTTTATTCTATTGTCACTTTGGGGCAAGTGAGTCTTGACCGTGACTCACTTGCCCCACAGTAGTTTAGAATATAGATAAATTATTTGTTTTTTTTTTGTAGGTGGAAAATGGTCCGTAACTACGTGCGTAAGACTAAAAAGGGTCATATTCAAAAGACGCTATGCAACGTGCCTTAGAAGCTATTCAGAATGAGGAGATGTTAATCAAGAGTGCTAGTGTGGTCTTCAATGTTCCGAGAACGAGCAGATACACACGGATAAGTCGTCAGGGGATAATCCAGTTACAAGCCTTGGCAGGTTCAAACCTGTGTTTACTGCACAAATGGAAATGGAACTGTGTGAACGTATAATATTACATTACAATATTAAAAGAGTGGTTGATATCATTTTTGAAACGTCAAGGAAACCTTTCCATCCGAAGACCTGAAGCAACATGCATTGCAAGAGTGACAGGATTTTCAAAGCAAAGAATTGGTGAGTTTTTTAAAAACTTAAAAGAGATCTTAGATAAGTGCAATTTTCCCCCGCATCGTGTATTTAACTGTGATGAGACAGGAATTACCTGCGTCCAAAAACCAGCAAAAATATTAGCGGAAAAGGGAAGAAAGCAAGTGGGAAGATTAACTTCACTGGAAAGAGGAAAAATACAACTTTATTAGCTTGTGTCAGTGCTACGGGCGCGTTTATCCCAACATTTATGGTCTTTCCTCGTGTAAGAATGGATCCAACTTTATTGAATGGTGCTTTTCCTGGCACGGTAGGATTTCCTGCACAATCAGGATGGATGGATGTCGATCTGTTTGTTAAATTTTTAAATCATTTTATAGACTGCACAAAAACAACCAAAGAATCTCAAAGTCTGCTGATATTAGATGGGAATTCAAGCCATAAGTCTATTGAGTCAATAAACCTGGCTAGAAATTCTGGAGTAACTCTTTTGACCCTACCACCTCACACTTCGAATAAGCTACAGCCGCTTGACGTAAGCGTATTTGCACCATTCAAAACCTACCTGGCAAAAGAAATGGACCATTGGCTCACAAGCCACCCTGGCCGTAGAATCACTGAATGTGACATGGCTCCGATTATTAAAAATTCCCTTATTAAGGCATTTACACCAACAAATATTATTAACGGTTTTGAAAAAATGGGAATCTACCCGTATAATCCTGAGAGCGACTTTGAGGCGGCCGAGAACATCCTTAAAAAAGAAACCAATCCTGAAAACGTCAATCCATTCGTCAATTCACAGAACAATCTCCAAAACGAAACCAATCCAGAAAACGTGAATCCCTCGATCAGTTCTGAGAACGTTCTTCAAAAAGAGACCAATCCAGAAACCGTCAATCTCTTAGCCAATTCCGAAAACTTGGTATATGGAACTCATTCGCAATCAGATGATATCCAGCGCTATCCCAAGGTACCACCAGTCACTTTGGAGCCATCAGAACAACCGTCATGCAGTTATGTTTCTTTTTCAAGTTTAAGTCCAATCCCAAAACCTTCAACAGAGAAAAGAAACACCAAAACAAAATTCAGAAACACAGAAGGATCTAAAATAATCACTAGTTCACCTTACAAAGATCAACTCGAAGATAAATTAAAAACAAAAAAAGCAAAATCGGTAGAAAAGAATTTTGAGAAAGCAGGCCCATGTGCAAATGATAAAACAGTGAACAAAAGAGGAAACATGGGGGAAAAGAACAACAATATCACAGGAAGAGAAAAACACAATATGCGTTTATTGTCATGAGACGTATGGAGACACTTGTTATGAGGAATGGATCATGTGCATAAAATGTGGTACCTGGATGCACGAGGAGTGTTCAGATAATGAACCAGGTGCTAATAATTATGTTTGTGATAACTGCCGATAATTATTACTCTAAGGACTCACTTGCCCCACATAGATGATTCACTTACCCCATAACCTGGGGCAAGTGAGTCATTTGCCATTTTTTTTAAGTCTGACGTTTTACCAACGATTTTATATTTTATTCATTTTTTAAGGTCAAGTTATTAAATAAACAGTTAAAGTTCTTCTGTATCTAATAAACGCTGTTTTATTTCTAAAAGTAACAAAGTTATACCTCTTTGATCCTTAAGGTGCCTCACTTGCCCCACTCTCCCCTAAACGTCACTTAATTTTCATAAAAACAAAGCTTGCTTTAGATACATTCTTGAACGATAATGGCTTTAATTTGGGTACGTTTAAAATTTAACTAAATAAAATTAACGTGCTTTTAATTTGGTGAAGGTAAATAATAGCTCAAAAATTACACTACAAATAATTATAGGTACATAAAGGGCAAGACAATCAATGAAACATTCCCCAGACAGCCGAACGTAATTGAAAACTCGAAACGGTCGGCTTTGCCCACAGCGAAACCCAATACTATTAGATAGGGTTTGGACAGAAATATTAGAAATCAAAAATAGAGTACACAATTGAACCTTTCTTGACATAGATGACGGCACTTCTTTATTGATAAATATAATACTTTAACCGTTTTAGAGATACAGTGTGTCAGGAAACACCCGGTACACATTTTTTTCTAGTTTATAGATAGACATACATGCTATTAGTCTGAGTGGGGCGCATAATGTTGAAACCCAGGCACGTTAATGCCTCGCTACGCCACTGTGTCCTATCAATACTGTTTTAGACAATTGGCCAACCTTTTTCTTCGGTAGAGTCAAATGTCTCAAGTGATATCGTTAAATTTTTTCACTTAATTAAATTACAAATTAATGTTTTTCTTCTCATTATCAAATTCAATACCAATAGTAAAACATTATTGCTTAATAAACATTTGCGAGTAATTATTAATATGAAGCCAATTTCGTTGAATTAAACAGCAAAAATTTTAATTGTGCGAAATTTCAAAACAAAAAAACAAATTTCGGGCTACTCATTCGGATTTTAGGAAAAAAATCAATAAAAACAAAATGTCATGGTCCACTACTACAATATATAGCAATTATGTTAAGTAGATTGTAATATGGAGTTTGGTTTTTCCGTGCACACACATTAAAATATGGAAAATGTTAAACAAAGGTAAATGGAAATCTCAATTATTAAAGATTTAGTGTAAAAGAGTAGGGAAATAACCGTAGTGTGGAAACTTCTAAAAGTTGGATTTTTTGTGAGAAGGTTTGGAGCCATCCCTGAATGGTTTTTCTCTCATAAAATCGATTTGTTAAATCTAAACTTTTGTGTTTTTGGTCAAAATCTTCACACAAAAAGTTATGTTCGCTCTAGACAGTTAATAAATTAAGGTGGGACTGTTATAAGTCAAATAGTTTTCCAGTTGCAACCCCGATTTCCAATTTTTGGCAAAACCGCCACTCAGAACGAAACAATGTGCTAACCAATTTGTATAAAATTCTAATTAAAATGGTGTTTATGGGTGTTTACACTTATTTATTTAATTAATAATATATTCAATATTTTACTATAACTATATTTAATTAATTGCAGTTTATACTAATTTATGTAGCTTTACCTGTTTTTAGTTACTTAATTAAAACGAGACTAAAATTACAAGTGCGAGGTTTGACATAATTTGCTTTATAGTAATACCTTCACTACTACATTTAAATTCTAATAATAGAAATTGATATCATTCCCTTTCAACATTTATATTACACATATCTTAATGCTTAAAAAAATGGTATATACATGACTAGAAATAGATTCCAAGACTATACTAGATTTCGATTAACAATCTACAATCCAATTGATATCTAGTCTTAAAGCTTTAAAAAGACTAAAAATTAAAAACAGGAACTGAAACTACTATTTTACGTAGATAATTAGAAATGTACTTTACATTCAATTTATAATTGCCAACATTTTATACAATTTTAAATAATCTGCTAAAACGAACAAAAAGCAATTTTTTAAATAAGTTTTTAATTGTTTACTAAAGTTAGAGTGGAAGTTCAAAACACTCCATTAGTGAAAGTACGTGATCGTTAACTCAAATTAATTAATTTTTACAGATCCAGTAAAAACAACTTCTATTGAATAATTTAAATGCTGAAAATAATAAGGGCATAAACGTAAACCATACTTCTAAATCTAATCCTCTATCCATCCCCCTAAGTGTATCACGATAGGCCAAATTTAGTCTGATCAGGTCCACAATTATTAAAAAAATCAGACTATGTTGCATGGTTCTAGAAGACCATAAAGCTAAAAGTAGAAAAAGAAAGGTCACGTCTTTCATCCTTCTCCAAGGGGAGGTTGGCATTGATTGAGCTATCACAGCTCTAAAATGCGTTCTCAACATACAGTGATGGAAGTAAGGATGGGTGCAGATTGGATAGAATCAGAAGGAATAGAGTTAAGGTTATGAGAAGGAAGTTACTGACCTACCGTTCTTTTATTTTAAATAATTGTGGTCCTGAGAGACTAAGTTTGGCCAACCGTGTTAAAGCACTCGAGAACACCTAGGTGACACCGAAACCATACGCCGACCTCACCTCACCCTCCTCCTATAGGCCAATCTCCATCCTGAGTTGCATCGAAAAATGCTTTGAGCAGATTCTATCCAGGCGACTCAGGGACCACCTAGAATACAACGACCTCCTTCCCAACAGCCAATTCGGCTTCCGTCCTAACCGAACGTGTCACGATCCCTTGTTGAAGCTGCTTACAGACACCATTAGAGTATTCAATCGCAAGCAATGCAATCTGGCTGTGTTTCTGGACATTAAGCAAGCATTTGACCTCAACATACCCGACCCCTTCGCCAAACTCCTACTCTCGTACCTGACCAATCGGTCAGTTCGGGTCAAAGTAGGGAAAGCCTTCTCCGATCCTTTTCAACCAACAGCAGGCGTTCCGCAAAGTTCTGCCTTAGCCCCTATCCTTTACACTATCTTTGCATCCGATATTCCCGATGTTACCCAACCCGGAGTAGTCGTTGCACAGTTCGCCGATGACACCGCCTTTTGAGTTGTTAATCGGAGCAGCGAAACGGCCTCTCGCCTCATATCCAAAACCTTACGGAACTTCTCTAACTGGGCGAACCAGTGGAGAGTCACCGTCAATCCCACCAAAACCCAAACAATACTTTTCCGATATCCTCATTACACAGAGGATAAGTTCCCCAATATTGCCTCCAGAAACGTCTCCCTCACCCTTAACCAAGATAGGCTCACACTCCAAGATGAAATCACCTACCTAGGAATCCTTTTCACTAGAACCCTCAATTGGCTCCCCGATGTAAAAAGAACACTAAGCAGGATTAGAAACCGCGCAAACCTACTGGGCACCCTTCGGGGTAGAATCAGAGGTTGTCATCCTAAAACACTTCTACACACATATAAAACATACATCCGCCCTGTTATGGATTTCCGAGCTCCTATATACACAAACACTAACCCCAATTACCTTTCCTCAATCGCCTCCTGTGAACGCCGAATTTTTAGACGAATACACAGGTTACCCCTCAGGTACCCTAATGACCTCACCCTACACCACGCCAATATACGTCCAATCACAAACCGTATCCAAAAACTCCAGGAAAACTTCGCCTATAAAAGAATTTTCGGCAATACTATCCCAACCAAACAAATCCTTACCACTCCTTACATCTACCGGTTTCCCAAATTCCCTCGAAAAAAACCCAAATTAAAATTCCAACATCCTCCCGCAATCCTCACACAATTCCTCGACGACCTCCCGGAGGAGGTAGAAGAAGCCCTCGATAATACCCCATATGCTCTCCGCATCACCCCGGCTATTCGATGATGACCCAGCCTGACACCGGCCAACGATCAAATTAATCACACTGCACACCATACTAACCCGCACGCACACTTAAACCCAACCACACACTATTGAAAATTCAAATTCATTAAATTTAAACACCTTTTTTTTTGTCTCTTTTTTTTATTACCAAAATTACCGCACCTCATGATTGTACACAATACAATAACAAAAAACAGCGCAACACCAACAACAAGGGAATGACCAGGGCTGAAGAGGAGAAGGACTCCTGAACAGTCTACAATAAGATATATATAAGCTAAAATAAGTTATTACTAACCATAAGCATGAGCATACTAACAAAAAAAACACCCAGAGGGGGATATTGAATTGACAAAAGATGCCAATGAACGGTTACCTTAAATTTTTTCTTATCATAACTGAGAGGAAAGCTGGAACTAGGGAGATCATTCCGTAGATTAAAAGCCGTGTAGAAGAATGTGGATTGCGCCGGTTGGTACGACAAGTTGAGATTTGTATTGCATATTGATGATATAATTTAGCGAACGGAGTATTTCTAACAAGGGTGCCAGAGGTAGTATCACAAAATGTAATTCAGCAGCGCAAAATCCATTGTAATACCGATAAACAAATAGAGAACTGAAACAATTCTTCGACGCTTAAGGAACTATGTGTCAGAAGTTAAGGACGGGACATTTATATGCCTAATCACCCCATTTTGAACACGATCAACTATATTGGAAGCGTATTAGGGAGCACCAACCTAGAGGTGAAAATTATATTTTGGATGACGTCGAGTATACGTCTTATACAGCAGAAAGAGTTAAGTCGGGAGGTTAAGTTCTGCTTAGATCTGCAGAAAAGCCTACTTTACGAGCAGCTCCTTTAGTAGCTAACAGAAGGTGGTCAACCCATGGTAGACATTCATTGCCAACATAGTGATAGAGTCTGAAAACTTAGGATCTGAGGAATTCATGCTTACAGTAGGAAATGATCGATCTTTATTGGCGAACACAACACAACTTTAAGTTTTTTTAGCATTAAGTTTAACTAGATTATTACTTCCCCATTCAAAGATACGTTAAATGTCTTTGTTGATTGAAATTGCCATTTCAGCTTTACCGTCTTGATTTGACATAGAAGGTGGATTACTGTCATGAGTAAATTGAGATGAACTACAATGAAGAGTTGTGTAGTCAGCAAAGAGTTAATGCCGACTTCTTTTGAAAAGAAGCCACCAACTGCGACGCGTATTCGTCTTTTGTTAGGAAAATTAGAAACCCAATTGATGAGCGTATCATTCATCCCAATAGAGGCGAGTTTGGCCTCCCAGGCATCTGAACAGCTATCTTTTTTTTTTAATTTTAGACTTTCAATCCGATAGGAATACAGTGAGGGCGGGAGGAAGAATATGATGAGAATCGATTAAGGATAAAGAGAAGGGTGACCGGCAGCCCTTACGAGCTCAGAAAATCGGAGACCCAATATTAATGATCCCATGGTAAGGATGGTGGTACTCCCCCCCGACGTTAACGAGCCACGCCCTGCTAAACTCGCTAAAGTACAGTTCGCGGTTGCGGTATTAGGAGACGGCAAGCGCTCAGTCGTCCCCACGTAGGGCGAGAGCGCTCCGACAGGACAGAGTTAAATTAAGGAAGCCACTCAAGACTAGATTAAACTTCCTACAAGGAGAACGCGTATAAAATGTGAATGCGAATAGTATAAAAATTGTGGAAATTTTTCATTTTTGGATGGCTTTTATTGTGAGGGGCGGAGGGAGCATGTGACGTTTCTGCACTAGGCCTCAACTTTCAAACTAAGGTAATCGAAGAAGGCTTGAAAATTAAGGTCATTAAACCTATAATCAACAATAATTTTGGACCAGGACATCCTCTTGCAAGCGATAGTGTCCTTCAGAAATAGAGACACTCCTCCTTTGTATCGAAAGTTAGAGTGAAGATTGTATTGGGGAAATTGCAAGTCTGGTAAATCGGAGATTTCTTTGGAGACTTGTGGTTCAGATTCTATTTGTTCAAAGTGTTGCTGAACAGCATTGCGATTAGACTTGACATCGCGGATGAGACAAAAAAGCTCAACTTTCTGTGTTCATACGCAGTAATAATGTCGCTGTATGTTGTAGGGAGCCGAATTTCTTATAATTTTTTTAAACTTTCTCCTGTTTTACATACTCATAACGAGGGCGGTTTTCTAAGCAGGCCTGATGAAACGCCTGTAGTCACGTAAATTAAAAAACTCCAGTGTTTAGAACTGGTGCTATCAAATAAAAAGTTGAGCAAGTCATATCAGAAACTCTATACTAATGTGTTCCCGTTCCGGATGAACAGTAATTTAAAAAATTAATATTGCCTTTAATATCTAAAGCACACAACTTTATCTAACGACCTTGAAACATTACATAGTACGTTTGTGTGTGCTTTGTGTCATTCTGACACTGTTGTGTAGCTTTCATTATGAAGATAATAGGGTATTTATTGAGCTATCGTAGTAGTGCGAATTTACATGTTGAAGCCATTCCGTGTTTCATTAGCATAAACCTTTTCCCAGTTTTTCTTTCAGATAAGTAAATATAAACAGTTAAAACTAATAATCCAAGTTAATTAATAGAAAAACGCTGCTCATATTGAGGTTTCCGTAAATAGTGATATTCAGAACACGTCTTAAACTAACAAAAGCAACTGGATAAGTATACCATGTGTTTGGCAGAAATTACAATGGCAAACCCATATTGTTGAGGATATCAATATGATTAAAGTTATTTTAGTCATTCATCTTACCTTATATGTAGTGCGCTTGGTTTGTGCCATCCTTGTCATCTGCATCGTTTATCACCTAAGCAATCTGTGTTGTTTTTTGTGATCTTTGCAAGCCAACATCTGTGTAACTTACGTCATTTGTGCTATTTATTTTCGTATTATGTTAGTATGTGAAGAAATAAGTTCATTCGATTTGATTTGATTTACAGTATCTACGCCATCTACTTCATTGACTATGACATTTACACCATCTGTGTCATCTACATCACTTGCGATATCTAGTCATCTACATCATCATAATCTAGGTCATCCATGCCATGCATGCCATTTAAGTTATCTACGGCATCTGTACCAGTTACACCATCTCCTATATGCAAACTTACTTTACTTACATAATCTAGGTCATCTATGACATCTCTGTCCTCTCGTTATCCACACCATCTGCGTGTGTCACCTGCATCATCTGGTTAGCCACGTCTTCTTCGTTATCCAGAACATCTACATTTGAGTTATCCACGCATTACATCATACGCGCCATCTAGATTACTTGAGTTACCTACATCACCTGCGTCATCTAGTTTTCTACATCGTCTTGGTCATCTATGTTATATTTATAATATACGCCATGCACGCCATGTACGTTATTTGCATCATCTGTGTTTTCTGTCGCCTTTGATTGTTATACAGGCATTTTACAACATTCGCGACATCTACGACGTCTAAGTCACTTACGTCATTTTCGCATTCTCCGTTATTTACGTTGTCTAGTCATCTATACCAGCTACGTTATCTACATCATTAGTTATCCAAGTCATCTAGTGATTCATGTCATCTGCGGTATATACGCATGTCCATGTTGAAAGTCATATACGTCATCTACATTACCTTTGCCAACTATGTCGTCTATTTTGTCTACTTCATTTACGTCGTCTACGTTATTTTCATCATCTGCATCATCTACGCCACCAACGCAGTTGAGTCCTTGATTACACTTCGGCGACTACTGCTTATCTTGGCTTATAGTATTTTGTCTCACAAACCTAAGGTAAAGTGTCCATAGCCTCCTTTAAGATATTCAACCCGTTGAGGTGATCCAGAGAGAAGATGATAAAATTGAGGATGAAAAAACGCCGCAAAATAAACCGGTAATATACTGTACCAAGACCTTGAAATTAGCTTACGCCTTTGACCCACAGAGATCACCCATAAAGAAGGTGAAGGTAAAAATCTGGTCTAAAAAGAAGCTGATAAAAGTATCGGTTAAAAAGTAGACTGAAAAAGTTACCTTAAAAGTAGAAGTTGAAAAGGCTGCCTCAAAGTAGCATTAATACTATATACAACCTATATTAAATTTAACGAGTTAGTGATTTATAATTTTGTTGACATTCCTTGTTACATTTCGATTTTTTTTATTTTACTAACTTATTTATTAGTTCGAATCTTTTAGATAACATTTAATAACGAATTATTGATATACTTTAATAATCCAGAACATATTTGTTAAGTGTGCGAAGATAGCCAGGTCATTATTCAATAATGTGATATAAGCATGTGTATAATTAGGCGCTAATTGTGCGCCATTTAGCGCCACTAAAATAAAATTTTGTGCCTCAATAGGCAATAGCTTGTCGCAAAAATTCTATAAGCACGTCTAACTTGACGCAAATTTTTTAATAATATTTTTTTCTTAAGTAGTAATTAGGCGCCATTTTGCGCCCTTAAAATAAAATTTTGCGACTTTATAGGAAGGAAGTGATTGTAAAATTACATTGGCACGGCTAACTTCACAGCCATTAACTTCTGTATAAATCAATTTTTTCTTATGTAGTAATTATAAAGTGTCAATTATGCGACGTTTTAAGCCGCAAAAATAAAATGTTGCGCTCCCATAGGAAAAAGTTATTGCAAAAATTACATCGACAACGCTAACTTCATGGCATTATAAATAAATAAATCTATTCATGCACGATAATTAGGCAACTATTCTGCTCTTTTTTGCGCCGTTGAAGTTAAATCCTGCGCCTCTATAGGAAACAAGCTATTGAAGAATTACATTACATCACGGCAAAAGTAATAAGTATTTTTTTGATTATTTAGTAATTAGGCACCAACTGTGCGCCGTTTTTCCCCACTAAAATAAAACTTTGCGACCATATAGGAAATAAATTATTGTAAAGATTACATAGACTAGGTAAATTTCATAGTCTTATAAATAAACTAATCTTTCTTGCGCGATAATTGGGCACCTATTATGCAACGTTTTGTTCCATTAAAGTTAAATTTGAGCCCGTATAGGAAACAAGTTATTCCAAAAATTACATTAATACGCCTAACTTCACAACCGTGCATAAATTAATTTTTTCTTATTTAGTACTTAGCCATCAATTATGAGCTATTTTGTGTTGTTACAATAAAATGTTGCGCCTCTATAGGAAATAAGTTATATTAAAAATTACATCGAGTAAGGTAACTTACGAATAAACTAATCTTTTCTTGCGCGATACTTAGCATCTATTATGTGCCGTTTTGCACCGGTAAAAAAAGGTTTTGCGCTCCCATAGGAAATAAGCTATAGCAAAAATTACATTGACTAAGTTAACTTTATAGCCAAGCTAATCTTTTCTTGTGCAATACTTAAACATCCATTATGTCCCGTTTTGCGCCCATATAAAAAATAAGCTACCGCAAACATTACATCAGCACGGCAACTTCACAGCCGTGAACCAATGTTGTCTTATTTAGTAACTAGGTGCTGATTATGCGCCACTTAGCGCCTCTAAAATGAAAGTTTGCACCTCCATAGGACATAAATTATTGCAAAACTTTCATCGACAACACTAACTTAATAGTTGTATGAATAAATTAATCTTTTCATGCGGGATCGTTAATAAAAAATAAAATTTTGCACATTTATAGGAAATAAGTTATTGTAAAAATTACTTCAACATGGCTCAACTATGCGCCGTTTTGCGCTTCTATAATAAAAATTTACTAACCTATAGGAAATAAATTATTGCTAAAAGTACATAGACAACGCTAACTCCATAATCTTATGAATAATTTAAACCTTTCTTGCGCAATAATTAGCCACCCATTATGCGCCATCCATATAGGAAACAAGTTATTGTAAAGATTACATCGTTTTGCGTAAAACAGGGCATAATTGGTGTGTAATTACTGCATTGTGGTGGTTAAGCGATTAAATTAATAAAATTAGAACAAAATAAAATGTAAGAAAATGGGTTAATATATATATATATATATATATATATATATATATATATATACAGGGTGTGGCGCGAAGGGTTTTGATTAAAAGTAATGGTGGATACAGTTAGGTTAAAAATCTGAAATTACGAAGCTGTAGGTTTTGGATGACGCTGAGTTCAAATATAATATTGTCCTGAATGTGGCTCTTCCGGTTATACCGGAAATAGACGTCAACTTTGTTATTTTAAATGGAACCTAATATTTTTTATTTTATTTTTGAATTCTACATGAAACTAAAGATAAAATTTGTGCACAATGTCCTATACTTAAAATGAAGTATTTTCGAGATATTTCGATTTTTTTTTTAATTTTGAAAAAATCCTAGTCCACATTGAATAACGATATCTCCATTAATAACGAAGCTAGTGACGTGAAATTGTAACCAATAAACAACAAGAGCTTGCCCGTTAACTTCACATATCCATCTCATTGATATTTCATACAGGGTGTTTTAAACTTAGCCGCCAACATGCACAATTTAAATCATTTATAAGTTGCTTACTTTAAATAGAACACCCTGTATTTTATTACATTTTCCGCGTATTTTGTTAAGCCAATTCGTTTGGCATCAGTATTCCCTATACTTAAATCCAACCACTTTTGAGATATTTCATTATCTTAGTTAAAACATAACAACACTTAATTATTTCAACATTAGTAAAGGGTAGGCCATGGCTGTCAAAGGTTTGATAGTTAGAACGTTAATTCTTTATGTTGTTTTGACAGTTTCCCTTTACCAGTTTGTATTTCATAGTAAATAATGGAAAATGTAGGAATTACTAATGATGATTTCTTAATTCTTATTATTATTTACGGCGAGTGTAATAGAATTGTTGAACGGACTTGCCGTGTTTTTGCAGAAAGATATCCAAATCGACCAAATGCAACTGGTGATATTGTAAGAAGATTGCTTAAAAACTGCCGTCAGTTTGGTCAATTTAAGATAAAAATTAATAAAAATAAACCACTAGTGCACAGTAACATAAACGAAATTAATGTTTTGGGTTATTTTACGGCCTCTCCAAATGCCTTGTGAGAGAGATCTTACTTTGTCGATGAGAACAATTCATTGCATTTTAAAAAAACACAAATGGAAACCATTTTCATATCATTTGGTGCAACACTTACAATTAGGTGATCTTCCTCGAAGGGTAGAATTCTGTGAATGGTTTTTAATGAAGACCCAAGAGGATGAAAACTTCATAAAAAAAGTTATATGGTGTGATGAAGCAAAGTTTAGCAAAAATGGATTATTTAATCGACATAATTCCCATTTTTGGTCTAATGAAAATCCACATGTTAGTAGAGACCATTATTTCCAAGATAGTTGGAGTTTTAATGTTTTTTGTGCAATAAAAGACGATAAAATTTTAGCATTAAAATTTTATGATGAAAATTTAAATGGTACAAGATATTGCCACATTTTAGAAGAAGCCATACGACTGACGTTACATACTTTAAGAAATGGAGGAGCGGCTTCAGCTTGGTATCAGCAAGATTGAGCACCTCCTCATAATTTGGGCCTGTTGCTCAGCATCTTTACGGCATGTTTGATGATAGATGGATTACCAATCAGGGTCCGTTTCGTTGACCAGCTTGCTCTCCTGATTTGGTTCCTCTAGATTTTGGTATTTTGGGTTACATTAAAAATCAGGTATTTTCCAAACCTGTTACGACAAAGGAAGATATGATGCAGAGAGTCTTACTTGCTTTTAATTCTTTGACCATATTTCCAGAATTACAAGACATAACTTAATGAAAAGGGTTCATAAATGTTTAGAAGTAGATGGTGCTAATTTTGAACACTTATTATAAAACTTTGTTTGTTTAATGTTACATTTAGTTATTTAGGCTATTGGTTACTTTTCAGAATTAATAACTTATGAAAAAATAACAAAATATCACTTTAAATAATGGAAATCATGGCCTACCCTTTACTAATGTTGAAATAATTAAGTGTTGTTATGTTTTAACTAAGATAATGAAATATCTCAAAAGTGGTTGAATTTAGGTATAGGGAATACTGATACCAAAGGAATTGGCTTAAAAAAATACAGCGGAAAATGTAATAAAATAGAGGGCGTTCTATTTAAACTAAGCAACTTATATATGATTTAAATTGTACATGTTGGCGGCTAAGTTTAAAACACCCTGTATGAAATATCAATGAGATGGATATATGGAGTTAACGGGCAAGCGCTTGTTGTTTATTGGTTACAATTTCACGTCACTAGCTTCGTTATTAATGGAGATATCGTTATTCAATGTGGACTAGGATTTTTCAAAATTTAAAAAATCGAAATATCTCGAAAATACTTCATTTTGGTATAGGACATTGTGCACAAATTTTATCTGAATTTCATGTAGAATTCGAAAATAAAATAAAAATATTAGGTTCCATTTAAAATAACAAAGTTGACGTCTACTTCCGGTATA
>JARFJB010000793.1:4880000-4900000 GCA_036346205.1 Vesta saturnalis
GGTGGTTTAATAATATTTAACCTATTAAACATCTAGTTAACCTATACACGGTTCCATCCCCAAAAGTTAACTATCTTAATAATGATAACTGTAATATGTTATCGAAATGTTTAAATTTGTATACTAAATAATTAAAAAATGTTTCTGAAAGTATCAATTTTGCCTGATTTTACGGTAAGCTTTTGGCTTGAGACGGAAACGTGAAAATGTGAGAGTAGTAAAAAGAAAGCTTTAACTTCAACTATTGGGGTTTCAGTATGGAATCTTAAAAAACTAAATTTATCATAATTTTCCTTAATAAAACATCTTTAAATAATTGTGATGGCAAGAATTAGAAGCATCTAAAATATAGTAAAAATAGTTTTCCAAAAAGTTTACAAATAGGAATTTTTGCGTATTACGTGTTCTTCATACCTAAAAAAACTTTAAACGCTTTTTACGGAAGTGATTATGTCATCAAAACACGAATGGAATGTTTCAAGATATGCTATAGTATCTCAGCGTGCATTAGTAATAAATTTAAGTTCCGGAACTGTAACTATTATTAGCATCTCGAAGTATATAGATTCAATCGTAAATTTAGTATTTTACAATTTTTGTTAGTAAATATTTGTGAAACACCGTTTTTTCTTGCAACTGTAAAAACCAGTGGTTTCGGTTTATTAACTTATCCCATTTTGAAAGCAGTGACCATAAATTAATTTGATTGAAAAATTTATATTTAATAATTGATCGGAATGTTGCAATTTTTAATCTACCAAATACATATATAATAAATACATTTTTGTGAAGAAAGTGGTTAAAATACTACATTTTTGTTTTTTTATAAATGCAAAATTTATTTGTATGTCGTTCTTTTTTTATTTCTTGTCTTAACACTAAAATATTCATCGGACCAACCTATGATTAATTATATAACAACAATTTTACCAGTTAAGACTATATTGCGTGTATCTTTTTGGAAATAATAGTTGCAACGTTATATTTAAAGATTCGTAATAAGAAAATGATATAATCTGAAACACGTAAAGAATAGTACATATCATCAATCAATTAGCGCAAAGGACATAGAACAAGCACACAAAACAATACATCACAATTAGGAAATAAATCCATATCATTAATAAATTAGTGGTAACACTTGCGCTTTAATATCAACGTATTATTTTATAATTTGTATACTTTGTTATGCAACAATTATATTTACTATGTAAAGAAATTTGGCACATATAACAAGTCACCTGAAGCGTTTTATGGTTTTATTATCTCGTCATTTTTATCGTAATTTACATTTACTTTTATTTGAACATGCACGTACAAGGAAATTGCAGATATTTAATGCTTAATCTCTTCGTGCCCAAAATATATGAAGACATGTTCAAAGATTGTACAAATATTACAAGTAGAATTATATTGCATAATTAGATTTTGTTATTTGTTTTTTTTTTTAAATCTATAACTGTAATATCTAGATCTTGTCCGTTTACGTAAGGTGATTTTTGAATTTTACATTTTGGGCATCACTGGTCCTAAATGATCTAAAAATCTATTTCTTGTTCAAACACTATTGGTCTTGTAGCGTCCCCCAGGTAATCGCAATGATGCAAATTCAAGAACAAAACAATCGCTAAGTGATTTATCTTGACTTGACTGACAATAATGTCACTATTACTCAAATTAATTGCCTGCCTTACTTTGACTTACCGGGCAATAATTAAAACATTAGCATTTATTTACAAGTCTGATATTTAATTACTCACAAACCTCAAACCTGGTCAAACGAGTTGACCCTCTAGTGTTAGGTACGTTGCGCTATCTAATTTAGATAGGCTGGATGAGGTACGTGTTGCATCATGAGGGCAGGTAAAAAAATGAAACTACTCAAATTAAAATCAACGAACTTGGTGTAGCGGTGGTTCAGCCCGATCTACTATTGTGGGAAAGAACCACCAATAAAACCCACTTTATTCATAAATAAGCAATTGCACAAGTACATTAATAAATCGAATAACACAAAAAAAAAAACAATGAAAGGGTTAAATATATAACAAAACAACATTAAATCAGGTTAAAGTGCGTACAAAATTATAACATTAAGAGAAAATGGATAAAAAGCAGTTTAGTTACACAGAAACACAATAATAAAAAAACACATGTAGTCACACGCACAATTGGGTCATAAATAATCATAATAGAAATCGTAACATCATGTGGCCCTTTTAAAACCAATCATGCGGGACTTTAAGTAAATAAGCACATAAAATAATAAAGCAAATTACGGTACATATAAAATACAATACAAAAGAAAAGGAGTTTACAAGTACCCAATTGTTTAGTGACAACTAAAGCACAAAATACATAAGTCACATTGTAATAAAGCACATATAAAGAGAAATCAGCTGGTAATTCTACTTCAACAAACTGACAAAAAAATACTCGTTAAAACAAAGCCTTACAAGGGTAAGTTATAAATAGGTCAATAACATCGTGACCGATATATAAGTTTGAATGCGTTAGAAAAATACCCTGCTCCCTTCTCCGGCTACACACTCATCTATACAACAAATAAAAACAATAGAAATAAAAATTAGAGGTGCTTAATGGTCTGGTTTGGGAGTGTGCACCAACTGACAATTTCCTTTTACAATTAATAACCAGCGGCATCCTATACCCATTCACCAGCCACCTCTGCACAATTATAAATATAACCAACAACCAACAATGCTAATTCGCACAAATACCAGAGGAGAGGGCCCCGTACTGTCTTTTTATTTTAGCAGATATCTGCTTAATGAATCTGAGTACGAATAAGGTACCTTTGCAAGACAATGTTTGGTATTTAATATGTTATCTAGCCTGGTAAAAATGATTTGCTGCGAGCTTGCATTTATATAAAAATACATACTTACACTAGAATAAATATTTCCTTAATTGATCACAGACACAAATCGTTAACATACGCGGCTTAACCCCGAAAGAAAAGACAACTTAGTGTTCAAAAGAAAAATGTACAGGAAAGAATTATTTTTCAAGACAAACGGTTTATAATGAAGGTATTTAATTAACTCAAAAATCGATCTGGCTCGATTGACACGCTAACTGTAACTGCCTTTCCCCCGATTTCAAACTAACTATCTCTACTCCCCAAAAATCAACCCCCGTCTTTCAAAAGTAATAAAAAAAACAAGAAACATTAATTTATGTTGGAACAGTTTCATATTAATTATTGCACATCTTAATTTTAAAAATATGCATTCGTCTGTAACAACCTTATATTTACGTCTCTCGAGTTTCCCAGTAACAAACAAAGATATCTTTTGATCGCGGTCTGCCCAGCCGTAATCAGTCATTAGAGCAATGATTTGTTACACCCCTTCAGTAAAGCATTTTTAAGCGTGCACCTGCCACTCACCCCCTAACATGTGTTTACATAGATATTAGTTACAAACAATCCTGCATTCCTTAGATAAAATATATGAATAAAAATATTTTGAAAACAGTAAATTACGACGTATTATCAAGATATTAAAAATTCACTAATTATCATTTCTATCTTGGTAACAATGGCGATTTGACGAACGTTTAATACAATAATAAAATTTTCGCAGTCCGCTTCCTACAGTCTTTTTCCCAAGTAAATTATAGCTTAAACAAACCGTATAGAATTGCTGGTTACAAATGATGACAAACAGCATAACGCAGCAAAACTTGGTTAATTCTCATCGAGGCGCTATTTTTAGTCATTTTAGACAAAATTGATATACAGATAAAACATATGGATACAACCGATCATCAGTAATTACCAACACTGTAATGCTATAAAATTTTGTTGACCTCTAGATAAGGCTCCTACCATCCCAGATTATACAGGACAGTCCCTTTTTTAAACACATCATTTCGTATATGTAATTATTTTAATAAATTACGAAGATATTGGGTATTTATAAGCTAGTCCCGTTTCTGACGTTTCCTTATCTAGATGGAATTAATTAAAGTCTACAAAATACGAATAAGGTAACGGACCTTCAGATAAGACACAATAGGATGATATCACAAGTTCTACAATTTATGAGACATTTCTAGCATTTTTGTTGATTTAAACAAATAATGCGCGATCCCGCTAATGAGGCACTATCAACTCTAAAGCGAAAAGAATTTGTTTACGACGGTACTGGTACGCGTGGAAAATACATACACCGGTGCCTGTAAGTAAATATAGTGTAAATAAACTGCTGGACAATTGAAGTAGGCCACCAAAAAAAACTTTTTTTGTTACTTGATGTATATTTATTGTTAGTTTAGCTTTTTATTTGGTAACGTCAGTGTAGCTGCCTTTAAAACCGATTACGTTTTGTAATTGGTTTTCGTTGCTAGGTGCAAAGAAACGTCAATTTATTTGTTTCAATAAAACGTACAATGCTGCACCATTAATTTTGATTACTTTAAGCTTGGTACAGATTGGTGTATTCTAAGTTTTTAGTTTCTATTACTGTGCTTGTGATACAAAACATCTTTTAAAGTGCCAAGTGAGAGATTAAGCTAAGACAATTTAAATAGTATATTGCGTATGGTTGCAAACGGTGATTCGCAACGAAAAGTTGGTAGATTTTTTAATGTGCCCTATAGTGTTATAAGCAGGGCACTAAGAAGGTACAACGAAACTGACACTGTTGGTTTTCGGCATGGAGAAGGCCGCCAAAGAACCAATATTTACGATTAACGGCCCGAAGATATCCAACCCACACTTCAACTCAAATTAACAACGCGTTAAGGGCATCAACAGGTACCACTATTTCGTCAAACACAGTTAGAAGGAGGTTGAGGAGCACAAACTAAGAGCCAGAAAACGCGCTATTTGTCTAATATTGAATAGGCAGCAGTCTAGATTTTGTTTGCACCCTTATGACGGACGTATTTTAGTGTGGCGTAGACTAAACGAGTGCTACAACGAACAATATATGGCTACTCAGGTAGCTTTTAGAGGTGGTAGTGTTACTTTTTGGGGTAGGATCACTTTAAATGGGCGCACCCAGCTGATTGTTTGGATTGGAGAAACAATGAATGCTACCGTTTATAGAAATCGATGTATTCTACCTATTGTAATTCCATTTTCGCAAAATTTTGGCCGAGATTTTATTTACATGGACGACAATGCTCGTCCCCATCGTGCAGCATTGGTGAACACCATCTTTCAAGATCATCAAATTGAGAGAATGGATTGGCTATCTGCTCGGCGAATTGCAATCTGTGGGATAGGTTGCAACTTGAATTATCCAATCGCCCAAATGCTCGAAATACACTAAATCAACTAGCAAATGCATTACTAGAGGAGTAGGAGCAGATCCCACAGAACTTCTTCAATAATTTAAGCATGCCAAGGAGATGTTTAGCAGTTTGTCGTGCACGTGGAGGCTATACACGGTATCAAGTAAAAAGAAATTTTAAGTTTAGTTTCTGTTGCAAACTGAAAAATTAATTGGTTCGAAATTAAGAGTAAATTCAAGTTCTTTATTTCTAAGTTTTGTTGTTTTTGAGTTGTGTTCCATCAAAGTGTTAGGAGTTATAGTTATAAATTATTGCAAAATAGTTGAAAACAATATTTTAAGGGTAATATAGTGTATTACTGTCAAGAAATGTGTCAATAAAAAGTTTTTTCGATTTTTTTTATGTTCCACTTCAATTCTCCAGCAGTTTAGTTCTTTAGTTAAGGTTACGTTTTAAAAATAACTGTTTTTAAATAAATAATCATTATATTATGTTTCAAAAAACAACCTCACATAGTAACGTAAAGTGCTTAAAATGTTGTGCACAGTTTTCTCATGTACATGGTGTAAATGCGGATAAGGACACATTTGGAAATAAAGAACAAAAGCTAACTACGATTGAATGTACTTGGTCATTCCACAACCTGATCCACAATCAGTTCTTTCGTTCTATGGATTGCACTAGTAAGCTAATGAAAAGTTGTTTCCAACAAAAATTTGAATGTGCTAGAACCAAATCTCAAAGGATTGTGTGTAACATTTTACAAAAAGAATCATTAAGCTCGACACAAAATGATGTTGGAACGATCAATTTTGTAACAGTCTATACCGATTGTTCAAATCACGGAAGCGTAAAAATTTGTCCTATGCTCGATATTTTATGGAAGACAAGGGTATTCAAGTAAAACCAGTAAGTCTAGAATCTTCCAGGTGAAACTTTAAATATTATATTTGAATATAATATTAAAACGGTTGACAAATACGAATAAACAACAAAAGTAATGGTCATGTGCGCTGACAACACAAATTACAATTTTTGAGGAGTAGCAAAACATGGCCAAGATGACGTATTTCCTAAAGTTCAGCAGTTACTTACAAGACCTTTAGTTAGGGTGAACTGGGCTGCTCATATCCTTCATAACCATATTTAAACATCAGCAGACTGCTTGCCTATTGACATCGAAGCCATTGTTGTGAAAATATATGGCTATTTCTACATTTAAACTATTCGAATTGAATAATAAAAGAATTTTGTAAGATTGTTAATCTTGAATACCAAAAACTGTTTCTAAACAGGCGATTAGCGTTGTTGCCTTCGATAGAAAGAATATTAAAAATGTTTCATCCGTTACAGTGTTATCTTCTCTCTCAAGAAAAATTTCCCACATTGATTCTTAATAGTTTTAAAAACAATTTACCGATGGCTTCTTCACTCACAAACTTCTACATTTTATAAATGGTTTTATTATATTTAAAGCAACCATTAATAGAGCGGAAAAATGAAGTCTTTTTGCCAAATTAAGTTAACCCTATGCGAGTAAAGCGAATAAATGAAGGAGAAGACCTAGCCGTAACTCAATTTAAAACGTCAGTGACCTGTTTGGATAAATGGACGAAAGTACATTGGGTATTCTGATTCTATTGACAAACAATGGGTCGAGATTTTTAACCACATCAAGAGTGAAGGTATACCACACAATAACATATTAAAAATTGTTGAAATCTGCATGTGTTTACCGGGACCCAACGCCACCACGGAAAGGATTTTTTTTGGTATGAATAGAATTAAAAGGACTTGTAATGACAAAACATAATCTTGAAATAAGTTGCTTTGAATTTTTAAGTATCCTCGGGATCGGCCAAATCTTTTACGATTGGTGCATTCAATGGAGAAATACGGAAATGAGTAATGTTTCGCTCGCCATTTTATTAACTGTGTATGTTTAATAACTGATGTAAAATACAGAATTAAATACTTTTTTTTTATTTTGATACTACTGCAGTGGCATGGGATGCATTAAACTTACCATAGACAACCATTACATTTATATAAAAACTCATAACTTTGTATTTAATTTAAAGGAAATTTCTCCTTCTCGTTCTTCTTGTTGATGAATATTTGGTACACCTCAGACTCTTCGGGCGATGCGTGCATGTTCCGTACTTCCTTTTTACATAAATGGTCACCACACTTTTTCCCAAATTGTAGCTTAAACAAAGAGTATGGAACGGCTAATTCCAAATGATGACTGTCACCATAAAGCCGCGTTTCGATTTTGCGCGGCATCCTCGCGCGCCGGCCTCGCGTGGCATGGTTCGCGAGACTGCCTTAACGAGTAATTTTCTGGACGGAATGAGGCAAGAACGCGAAGTAGAGCGAGCCGTTCCACCATGGCACCGGTTGTTTCACGTACAGCTGTTGCGGCATTTTCTTTTATATACATCAAATTTTAGCACTATAACACATTATTCTGTCCTATCGACGCAGTACTTTTTACTGTTTTCTGAGAGAACTGTTACAGGACTGCATCGCGCTAGGCGTAACTGCATATAAAGGTAGCTTGCCACTCTAAGCTCAATGCAGGAGGTTGTAATTGTAGTAAGTAGCTGAATAACTGAAATAATTCTAACACCAATTACCCACCCTGCATTAGATCGAACTGATTAAGATAGGAGAATTGGCTGCATACGGAATTAGGTCTTGAGCAAATGTTATCTTTTGTGACTGTATCATACAAAAATAGCTCACTCGTTATAAATAAAATTTCAATAGTAAGTGTGATTTTTTCAATTCCACTTCATTTTTAGAAAATACGATAAAACTTTTCTAAATACACTCATTGGTATCAGTTCGTACCACTAATAATAAACAGACTGTCAATAAATTAAAATATTTATCCTTTGGGTTTGTAACCGTGTATTTTTATTTATCACTATCAAAAAACACATTAAAAAATTTATTCACATTGTAATGTAAGTGAAAAGTTGTGAAAAACTTTAATTTCAAACTGGTAAAAGCATTCACAGCTAAAAGCTTGATATACCAGTTAAACACCTAGTTAGATCATAACAAATCTAACAAAGAAACAATCTTACTTTGCTACTTAATGAGTATAATCGTTATTATTATTCATAATTATCTATCTTATTTTAATTTTAACTGTGCATGCTGTATCATTACAAAACTGTGATAACTTAACATAACATAACCTTCACGCCATTCCCTTGCGGGGTAGCTAAAGCAATCCCTGCCTCTTATTTAGTTTTCATTCACAATCTATCTCCATGCTTTCCTATCTCTTCACCTCTATAGCTTCCGCAAGATTCATACATTGTCTATGATATGTCCTTCTGTTTTTAAAACTGTTTATCTTTCTGTCTTTTATCATACATTCTACTACATTCAGCCAGGTTTTACACGGCTTACCAGGGCCGTCCTTACCTCTAATCTCACCCACATATATTTGCTCCGTTAATCTTACCTTATTCATTCTCTCAATGTGACCAAACCAACGTAGTGTACTACTTTTATATCAATCCAATCATCGTCTTTTCCTCGCCACACTCCTTCAGTATACACTCATTCTTTATATTATCCCTTCTCATTTTACCACATGCGTTTGTCAGGAATCTCATAACCACGGAATTTATTCTTCTTTCGTTCTTTTTATGACATATCCATGTCTCACTTCCATACAATACTGACGGGACAAACACGCTACTATGGATTGCTCGTTTCGCAGTTAGGCTCATGCTTCCGTTTCTCATTATTATCCGCATACTTCCAATCACTTTCCTTCCACCATTGACCCTTGTCCAATCTCACCATCCATTGTACAATATGCAGTAACATTCTACCCAGATATACCAACTCGTCCACTTGTTCCACAATTTCATTTTGCAGAGTAAATGCTCTACTCTGCTTTTCACCTTTGCGATTAAACACCACAATTTTAGTTTTGTTCACGTTTACCTTTAGGTCCATGCTCTCACAGACTGTATCAAACTTCCTCATAGCAGTTTATAGCTCATCCGCACTGCCATTTAATAAGACTGTGTCATCTGCATACACCAGAACTCGTACATTTACGTCCCCAACCATTACACCCATTTGTATCGGTACATGCTCGCCTAATACATTTATCCATGTATGCATCGAACAACCACGGTGAAATCACACAGCCTAGTTTCTCGTACTCTATCAGTCAGTATCCTTCCAAACACTTTACGAGGTACACTGCGCAAACTTATTCCTCTGTAGTTCTTGCAATGACTGCAGTTCCCCTTACCCTTATACTGTATCTGGGACTCTATCCACCGTAGAGGCGTACGCAAAAAAAGTTATTACTAAAACGGCCAATACAAAAACCTGGAAAATATTTTCATGTTTCTGAAATGGTCACTAGGGGGCGTAACTGAGATCGTGAATCTAAAAAAGTGATGTTTCTGTGAATTCTGCTATATTAACCTGATAAAAAGATAACTGATCTTTGAAGTCGAGGATAATCTGAACTTTTTTTGTTTGGCACTTTTTGACGTATCTATAAAAATAAAGTGGTGGGGGTATTCAAAGGTTTCCTTAAATCCCCTGTATCTTCGAAACGCTAATCCGATTTTAACAAACTTGGGCCCGTTGAAAAGAGATTTTCTTGGGCTACAAATTTAAAATAATTGAAGTTTAGTTTCACATGTCGTTAGAGGGCTTTGTTCGACATTCCGAAAAACGGTTAATTTTGAAAAATTAAATGCATTGGTATGACTTTTTTCATGAACAAGTAGCTAAATTTGCCTAAACAAGCTCGGAAAACCGCATCTCGATATCTTGTTCCTAACCTAAAATATCGGCCAAAGAAAACTTTATACGAAAATCCCTTAAATTTTTATTTTTTAACTATATTTTTCTGAATTGTTTTATTATGTAAGTTGTCCTAAAAGGACCGAAAAGGAGGAAGGTTTTAATGCCCCTAAATGCTCGAAATGCTGACCATCACTCTGCATTGCTGAAGCCTCTTATGACTAGACAAAACTGCAGCTTCAATTTCGGCTCCGGTATGTTACGTATTGCGTTACGAATCCGGTTTTTCATATCTTCTCTAGTAGTAGGTTAGTCCGAAACACGATGTCCTTTAAGCGCCCCATAAAAAAAATCGAGGGTTAAGTCTGGGCGACCATGGAAACAGACTTCCTCTTCCAATCCACCGCTGTTGAAATACTGCATTAATATGCTCTCTTAATAGCAAAATGGCTGGGCAACCATCCAACTCAAAACAATTTTGCCTTGTTTCCAAGGCACATCTTCCAACAACAAGGTAATTGATTGGCCAAAAGTCAAGAAATACATTGCCATTTAGGGTTGCTCGAAAAATATGGTTCTGCCTCCCAGTATGCCACACCATACATTTAAACTCCAACGTCCTTGGCGCTGAACTTCCCAACCAATGGGGATTTTCTGCAGACCAATAATGCATATTGTGAGATTGACTCTCCGTCACTACTGAAGGTGGCTTCATCGGTCCAAAGAATTTGAAATAAAATTCTCTATTTTCGCGTACATGCCTAACATCCAATGGCAATAGTCTAACCTTCGATCAAAATCTTCCTCTTTCAAGGCCTGATGCAAAACGACATGATATGGGTGCATTCTTAAAGTAATTAAAAAGTTTAAACGAATACCTATATATTTTGATGGCCATTAGAACTTACCTATGGTCCTTCAAAATATTTTGAACCGTTGTCCGTGATATGCCCAACTCAGTGGATAATGCTCTTGTGCTAACATGAGGATTTCCTTCAATGTAGTCCAGTACACGGTTAATATTTCCTTGTGTTCTTTCAATTCTTTGCCGTTGAAACGTAGGCCGAAAACTACCATTGGCTCGTAAGCTCGCCACTAATCGGGGAAAAACTCTTACATCGCAACGACGCCGTTTTCGATATCGAGCCGCGTAAACTCTTTTAGCTACTGCGGTATTCTGAAGACATTCAAAATAAACCGCAAGCATATCAACAGCTTCATTATTCGTAAATCGAATTTTGAAAGCACAAAAATTGCTCAAAGTAACGCGAAAGTATTGACAACTATTGACAATTTGAGGATTATGAATGTTTTGTTTAGGTATCTGTTTCCATTGCCTGCTTCTATTAATTGTATTTTTCGTATATATCCATAGTGAATATGCATTTAAACAAACAAAAAATAGGCCTTTCGTATAACTTTTAGCATTGCTTACTTACCCGTAGGGTGATTTTGTTCTGGTGAATAAATTTACAAACATTTAAAATCGCAATTTCTAGGTAACCTATTCAGGCCTCAGCAATGCACAGAGTGATGGTCAACATTTCGAGCATTTACGGGGGCATTAAAAACCTTCCTCCTTTAAATCGGTCCTTTTTCGGGCCACAACTTACATAATAGAAACAATTCCAGAAAATATAGTTAAAAAAAAAAAAATTTAAGGGATTTTCGTATAAATTTTTCTTTGGCCGATATTTTAGGTTAGGAACAAGATATCGAGATGCGGTTTTCGTGAACTTGTTTAGGCATCATTTAGCTACTTGTTCATCAAAAAAGTCATACCAATGCATTTAATTTTTTTGCGAAAATTAACCGTTTCTGTCGGAATGTCGAACAAAGCCCTCTAGCGACGACATGTGAAACTAACAAAACCTCAATTATTTTAACATTTATAGTCCAAGAATAGCTATTTTCAACGCGCCCAAGTTTGTTAAAATCGGATTAGCCGTTTCGAAGATACGGGGGGTGATTTAAGAAAACCTTTGAATACCCCCCACCACATTATTTTTATAGATACGTAAAAAAGTGCCAAACAAAAAAAGTTTAGATTATCCTCGACTTCAAAGATCAGTTATTTTTTTATTGGGTTAATATAGCAGAATTCACAGAAGCATCATTTTTTTAGATTCAAGATTGTAGTTAGCGGCCATTTCAGAAACATGAAAACATTTTTCAGGTTTCTGTATTGGCCGTTTTAGTATAACTTTTTTTTGTGCAAGCCTCTACGATGGATAGTTTCCCAGATACAGTACCTCGCATTCTTAGTTGGCCACCCTGTACAGCTTTCCGAAATATTCTTGCCAGCATTTCCTCACTTCACAATCGTCCAATACTATTCCGTTGCTTGCATTTTCAGAAGAGTTTTTTGTTTTCCTCAAAATCATTCTGCATTTTCTCTCCTTCCATAGTCATCACTTACTCTTATTTGTTCCTTAATCTGGACACCTCATACAATCGTCTTTACTCAGTCTCATTTTCTGCAGCAATTATTGCCTTGTACGCATCTTTTTTCTCACATACTGTCTTTTTTACCGATTCATTCCACCAAGCACATGTTTTCTGTCTATCTACGGTCGCTCTTCCACATATTGGCTCGACGCAATTGACAACATAATTTATCAAGCTTATCCATGCACTTTCAACGTCAGTGTCTTTTATTTGTTCGTTCCACACCGTTTCATTCACATTCAACTCTTTACTCACAGCATCTGCTTAGTTCATTCTCGCACCATTATTTCGTAGTTTGTCTACCTTAATTTTGGACGTTAGCACTACGTTTGATTTCCTTCTCCAGATCCACTTTTGTCCTAAACACTGGTCCCATCCATATTCCGATCCGCGCATATACTTTTGTGTCTTTCACCAGGTTTCTGAGCCGTTCCTCATACACTATCAAGTCAATCATACTTTGGATTCACATCTTTGCCATGTATACATATGCACATTTTTATGTTTAAACCACGTATTGGATACAAACAGGCTTCTCTCCATACAGATGTTCACCAAGCGTTCTCCATTCTCATTGACTCTTTGGTCTCAGAACTATACTAGTATATTCTCTGTGTACACCCATCCATCCATTCATATCTCCCAATATTAGCACGCTTTCATTTGGTTGGCATGCGTTCAACACCTTTTCTATATCATTCCAGAAGTTCTCACATTCTTGGACGCTTTCTCCATTCACCGGTGCATAGTACACAATAAGAAAAATTTTTCGAAACTCCACTTTCATTCTAACCCACATTATCCGGGGGACACCAATTCGTACTGTTTAACACAACTTTGCGCTCTTTCACATACGATCACTCCAACTCCTTTTGCGCCATGCACTTCAGTCTCAACTCCTGACCATAGTGCTAGGCTGCGATGCTGCTTCTCTTCAGCATCCTTTCCTTTGCGCTTTGTCTCGGATACACACAGAATGTCAAGCTGCCTTTCGTACATTACATTCTCAATTTCAAATTCTTTACCATGCATACCTCTAAAGATTCCACCTACCGAATCGCCATTCATTCCTTGCACAGTCGTCAGCAACGGGGCTTGTCTGTTTCCACCTTGACCGCGCCTTATACCCAGGTCGATCTGAGGCAATTCTATTGTTCGCTTGAGAATACCATAGCGGGTAGACCGGTTAATAGCCAAATGGTACCCCGGGCGATGTAGCATTCCCAACTAACGGTATCGCCCTACTACCGACACGTGAGGAAGTAAGAGGGATAAATGTAATTTTCTTCAGAACGCAATAACTCAAAAACTTGAATTTTCCTTTCCATACCTATTTCCTTTTTACATAAATCACCTTAAGAAAAGTGTTTTCATATTTCATCTTTCAGTTTCTTATAATTTACACACGTTTCCGTATCTAAGGTGGGAAAGTCTTTTAAGTCGGAGCAGTCCAATCTTTTGCTTAATGTTAAAATTCTATGGTATTACAACGGTTTGCAGTTGATTTATGCTGTTTTTTATCATTGTAATTTGGACTGGAATAAAAAATAATTGCTTGCCTGGCCCCGGTTTCCCTTTACGTAAAATGCAGAATATGCATATAAATGATTTTTTTTCATTACGATCCAAATAATGATATACAAATTATTAATTAAGTATAATGAGCAGAATTAATTATTAATTATGCGGTTAACAAAATCAATTATATATACATAAATTTTCCACTGTTTTAAAAATGTACTGCGAAAGGACTGCGTATTATGTATTCAGTAAGTAAAGTCTTAATTAACGATTCTCATATTTGTTAATTATTTGATACGACGAAACCGAAGTATATGTTAATTTTGAAGTAAAACGTGAATCATTATTAATGATGAGAATTTTAGTTAAATAGTTGTCAACTTTGATGGTTAGGTAAATTAATAAGTTTTTCTCTGTAATGTTGCTGACCATAAACTAAGTTATTAGTTTATGAGTGCGGTATAGGTTTACTTAATTTATATTCAAGTAATTTAAAATGTATGCAAAGAGCGTGAAAACAGTGCGGCTTGTTTATGTATATGCGAAACAAAAAGTAAGCTCGTTCTGTAGTTGCTATGGTATTGCCTTCGTGTTCTTTTTACAATGTAATTTTAAACTTTATAGTTAACATAACATATCCCGTTCAAAAAACTGCACGACACTCGGCGGTAAAAAAAGTAAAGAAATTATAAGAAGCTTTGTAAAGGTGTTTGTAACATTTTAGGGCACCTGAACAAAGAATAAATACCATAATGCATCACGGACAGCCGTTAAAATATTTTCAAATTTCCTACCAACAAAACGCTCTGAAATAATTAATGGTTATTAGTATCATTTCTTCTTAATAAGTGATTACTAGACCTTTAATTGGTATGTCTAGGTTTCTAGTTCGGAATGCCTTTAGGGCTTTCACATGTAATTTTTCGGAACCTTTTACTGATTGATTAAATTCGTTTTTTGATTATAGCCTTCTTGATTGTAAGATTTAGTTATTAATCTAAACATAACACAATATTTAATAGTAGGATTTTAATCATATACTGTATATACAGGGTTTATTCTTTGCGGTTTCATATATTAAGATTGTTGACAATAACGATTAGAAATACAATAGCTGCAATTGTTGAAACGTTTAAAACTTATTAAATTTAGAGTGAGCATAGATACCTTCTGGTCAATGAAGTAACTATGGAGTTGCTCCCGGCGCAAAAGATTTGGCGCGAAAGATCTGCAGCAAAAAATATCTAGTGTGAAATAACACATGACCTTCCAATCTATAATTTGGAAGTTAAAGAAGTGAAATAATACAATTTTTTACAATAATTATGTAACCTCTCTTGCAAAACGTTCATAATGAACATAGGAAACGCCGTAAAAACAACAATAATGATTGATGTTTTAACCTTCATGTTAGATAGACGTTAATAGAAATATAGACTTAACACCAACTTGATAAAAAATTTCAATGTCGACCGCGCATTAAAAATATAGTAAATACTTTAAGGCTTATTTAATAAAATCTTATAAAGAAAAGTTATGTAATATTGATCTTTACAAAATATATCTACACATTTTCCAATAAAGTTGATCGCTATTTAAATGTTAACAACAATTGTTCGTATACTTAAATTCCACTTTACAAAATTTGTTTGCCTAAGGACACCAAGTAATGGAAAAATGGCGACCGGTTAAATTTTCTGAAACTTTGGTATGTTGTCGTGCTCAATTTAGTGACTAAAAGTGTCAATGGGCCCAACTCAATCGGATGACTAGTTTTCGAGATACAGGATTTTAAAGTTGAAAAATGCCTAGTTTTTCGGAATTTGTGTTTTCAAACTTAAGAACTAGATTACATTTCTGTTGCATAAATACGTTTACTGCATATCTAAGTAATACATTAGTAAATACATACAATTTAAAATATTTATAACTACAGGGTGATTCACAAATATATGAAGGTGGTTTCTTACAGAAACTCACTATTTTCAGTATAACTTCAGGTAACCATTTTTCAAAAGGATTCAATATGTTATTTTGACGATAAAATGTTGCCCACAAAAAATTTATTATACAGGGTGTTTTACAGAATGGGCCACAATATACAATTATTTTTTTAATTACTTCATTCAAAACGCTGTACGAATTGATTTTTGAGAAAGCTGATACTATTAATATATTTGTATATATAAACTTCCATACATACAGGGTGCTTCATTTATTAAAAGTTATTGTATTTTAAGAAAAGTACAAAAATCATGAATACCCTGTATTTAAAAATTTCCTAGGTTAAATGTAACCATTTTTTCAGTATATATTATTTGTAGTAGCCTTTTAAGAGTTATGCATTTTAAATCCGACACTATGACCAGTTTTCGAGATACAAGGCGTAAATTTGAGAAATGTTGAATTTATTAGTTTTCTTATTTAAACTGAAAAGCTAAATTGATTTTATGTTACCTATATATTAATGTAACCTTAGTTCGATTGCTAAAGTTAAAAAAATATTTACTGTTATGATTCGAATTATTTACAATATACTTTTCAAACATAATATCTTTAGAATTTTGCCATACATATTTTATTTCTTAAAGTTCATATCTACCCACTCAAAATTTCGCAATCTATACTGTTCATACAGGGTGAACCATAAAGGCATACTGTCAGCTTTCTTTTTTTACTTATAGTATTTCCGAACAGGTTAAGGTTTTCCTAACGTGCTAAAGTACTCAGGAACACTGGGAGGATTTGGCTGCCGAGAAATGTTTATGAATGGCTAGCTTAAATTGACTTAAGTCAAAGTTTGGAGGAAAACAGGAACTGAGTAGTGCATTCCACAATTTGGTCGCCGTGTGGAAAAATGTAGATTGAGCCTGTTTAGTGTGACACGATGGAATTTTGTGTGCGTAATTATGGTGTGAATGGGCAAACCGAGTATTCCTAGCGAAGATGGCCCCCGAAGGTATTAAAGAGTGTATTTCGGAGGCACACTTGCCATGGTAATAGCGATAGAACAAGGAAAGAACCGAGACTATTCTTCTATGCTCAAGAGACTGTAGGTCAGAAGTCAGAGGCGGGTCATTATAAGCCTGATAGCTCTTTTGGATGCGGTTTACCATATCAAGGGCGTATTGGGAGCACTGAAAGGTGGAATTTATTCAGATGAGGTCAATTTGAGCCTTATACAGTAAAAATTGTTGCGATGTAATACTGTTTAGATTGTATGAAAGCCCAGTTTACGGGCAGCTGTTTTGCTGGCTGACAAAATGTGGTCAACCCATGAAAGGTTCGATGATACGGACATCCCTAAATAGAAATAGGGTTTGAAAATTTGAGTTCAAATTCATATTTACAGCAGGAAATGATCGGTTTTCTTGGGGACACAAGGCAACACTGCGTTTTTCGGCGTTGAACGTGAGTATATTATTCCTTCCCCATTCAAGGAACGTTCTAAGTCACTGTTGATTGAGCTGCCATTTTCACCTTTACGTCCTGTGTAGACTTATTGTTGTGGGAAAACTGAGAAGAACAATGTAGTCGTCTCGCAAAGCAATGGATCGGGTTAGTTGTTGAAGAAATGAGGTCATTTATGTACAGCAGAAAAGTGTGGGAGCTATCACTGATCTTGGGGTACTCCTGCGTTAATAGTAGTTTCTTTCGAAAAGAAGCCATCGACGACAACGCGTATACGTCTTTTGTAAGAAAGCTGGATATCAATTGATGAGCGAATCGGATAAGCCGAACGAAGTGAGCTTGGCAAGTAGGCACTTGTGCCAAACCTGGTCAAAAGCTTTTGAAATATCTAAAGTTACTACTGTTTCACCGGACCTCTCTAATGTGTTATTCCAAAGTTGGGTGACATATGAAAGATCACCGTTGAACGACTCTGTCTGAACCCATACAGGTGGACGTTTAAGAGTTTATTGGACTCGAGCAACGGAAGTAGTTTGTGGTTGATGGCTTTCTTCATGATTTTCGACAGAATGGAAGTGATAGCTATTGGTCGATAGTTTGAGGGATCGGTTTTGTCGCCCTTTTTAGGTACAGGCTGGAGATTTGCAAACTTCCACGATGAAGGAAACTCTCCAGATTACATGGAGATCGAAAAGAGTGTGGACAATACAGGTACTAGCTCGGGGTAGCGTTTTTTAAGGACGATAGCTGGAATACCGTCAGGATCAGTCGCATTGTTTGGGTCAAGTTTATAGCGTATGGGGTAGATTTGGGCGACGGCACAGTTTTACCAGAATCATTGAGATGTGAATTTGATGCAAAGTAATCTACAAAGAGGTTGGCCCTTTTCAGCAGGATCAGCTACTACAGCTCCGTCTCGAGACGTCATGGGAGGAAAGGAAGATGTACTAAAGTTTTTACTGATGGCTTTAGCTAATGACCAAAAATTTACGACCACCCAAAGGACATGAGACTGATTCTTTGCATTTACGTTCTTCAAACATCTTTTTGGCCTTGGTGATGATACTTTTGCAACTATTCCTTGCAACAATATAGTTTGCGTGATGATTTTCGGTAGATTTATTTGGTTTCCATTTGATATAGAGTTTATGCTTTTGCGATAATGCCCATTAAACCAGGGTTGGGAACGGGCATGACCTACACGATTATGTCTTTTGGGAATGTATAACTCCATACCCATCAGGATAACTTCAGTTATTGAAAAAGCAATTTTTGAAGAGGAAGACCATTTAAAGCAATACTCACGCAAGGGAAGGTTGCAAAAAATCTCGCAGTTCGCTCCAGTTAGCTGATTTAAAACACCACATAGTTCTATCCGTTTTTCGAGAAAGAGTGGGATTGGATACAGAGGAAGTTATTTCGATTAGGCAGTGGTCTGATTGACCAAGTGGAGAAAGGATTCTTGTTTTATACACAAGTGTGTTAGTTCTAAGAAATAGGCCAGGAGATGTGGAGTATGGTTAGGGTTGTCAGGGATTCTGGTTGGTTCGGAAATTATTTGTGTGAGATCACAGGATACAGCAAATACTTATGCACTATTATGACCTGCGCGATTAGTAGTAGATAAAAAATGAAGCCAATTGGAGTTTTGGGCATTAAAATCTCCCAAAATTGAAATATCGCAAGACGGGAACTGTGATAAGAGGTAGTCTATTTTCAGACTAAGGTAATCAAAAAGATCTTGGTAGTTGTTATCATTGGGAGACCTATACAAACAACAGTAGAATTTCACAAATTTGGGCCCAGAATGTTTGAACCAAATCGCGTCGAATTTGTTGTTTTCCAAAGTGGACATCCTCTTACAACCTACGTTGTCCTTGGTATACGCACATACTCCGCCTTTAAGGCGAAAGTTAGAGTGAAGGTTGTATCTGGGAAATTGCAGGTCAGGCGAATCAGTGCTTCCAGGAGAGACTTGTGTTTCTGATAGAAACGGAATGTCCGGTTCCACTGGTTCAAGGTGTTGGTGAACCGCATTAGGATTCGACCTGATATCATGTATGTTGCAGTAATGAATCCGGATGTTGATACTTTCGATGACCGAGGTCGCTTGAGTCCTGCCCTCCCGGGCATCCGAATAGGGCAGAATTTTATTCCTGGCAGATCTTGTACTTCTTAGTCTTGATTTTGGCATTGACGAATTTTTGTGCCCTCCAGCTACCAAAAACAAATAGGCTTGGAAAAGATTACAACGATACCTTGTATTTCGTGAGTGACTTTGATGTTAATTTCATAATAATACATTAAGTACGCATGAACATAACGTATACAGGGTGATTTGGTTGTTTTATAATTACCTAAAAAATATATCACAGGTTGTTCCGATATACGTGACAAGTTTTCATACACTAGGCAATATAGATAATCTCTATGTCACCTGGAGGACGTCGTGCAATTAGTCTTCTAAGAGATGCAACTTGTAGAAAATAGAAATATTTTCTTCCCTATTTAAGTAAATTAACTGTCTGCCGTTAAAATGTCTATCACACGCATAACAGGTT